>JAGVVM010001234.1:0-55448 GCA_019149425.1 Psidium friedrichsthalianum | reverse complement strand
CAATCGATCATGTGGGGGGCTTCTTCGATCAACGACTTTAAATTTACGTGCTCTTCACATTAGATGTAACAATTTAGATACAATTTTGTACCTCCTAGATCATCATGTAATCATGCAGGTTATGTCTATAAATTGACTTCCATTTTTGCCACTCCTCTAAAATCTTAAAGCTCCCCAACATGCTCGAAATTTTTCCCCTTCCTTGAGAGAATCTAACCCTCAGATTTCGAGTTATCATCTTTAATTAACGAGGGACAATCTAATCTCTAAAGCACTTACATATATTTTTGGTCGGAATGAAGCGCTTCTATCAAACTGTCATTTTACATTAGAATAAGAGTTCCCTCTATATTCGGAAAATATGGGGTGATCCAAACCAAAAGAATAATACTCCGGGAAACTTATAAAACAACATGATGTTTTTACAATTTTCCAGAACTACTGGTCTAAGCCGCCGCCCTGAAACCTTAAAGATTCATCGAATCTGAGGAGGTTCACCGAAGTTATTCCAAGCAAGGTAGTCATAGAATTGAAACTAGCACAAAAAGGAAGAAAGAAGAAAACAAATGCAGAAACTGAGTGCTTCTCATTAATTCACCACTGCGCTACTCAAGAAAAGAGGCATATTTACAAATCTTGAATTCATATCCAAGTTGCAATGGCCTAAAACAATGCTTTCGATGTTCAACTCAATCAACACGAATCGAGACATTACTAGCACCACTCAAAGTGGAGACTTTGAACACAATATCATCCCTATCAATGAGCTCAAACACAAACATTTCCTGCACGCAGATGAGTTTTTATCACGACTGCCCACCAATGGGTAGAGAAGGACATGTACAGAGTTCCTCTGGCCTGTCCATGGCCTCTAATTCATTGGCCACGATCTAACCGAATACTGAATAGTTGATATAAGTTTGTTTTTCCAGAATATGTTGCCCACCAAATACACCCGAAAGACCCTGGACATGTACATGTTTTGAACAGACAAACATGAAAATTGTTATATTGAACATGAGATATATCAGTGATGATGTAAACTCCAGATCTTAGTAGGCCTATTGGTATGACATCGCGGGATCACCGGTTTGAAAAGGGATGCTCTGTCTCTATATTGCTTGCCAATTAAGGAGAAGTGACAGGCCTTGAAAGCGTAGGACCATGAAAATTCAGCTCAGAATGGCTCACTCTTCATGTAGACGGTTCAATCCCATCTGTAGCAAAACATGAGAACTTTATAGACATTGGCGTTGAATGTTTCTTTAATTGACTGGCTATGGAAAGATTTAGCATAGACAGGAAATTACTGTTATCATGAAACCAATTACTGTTAATATGACAGAATTAATTACACATGCTTTTCATATCAGAAGAAACCGACAAACTACCAAATTTCACCAACATGCAAAAGACTTGCGCAAAATCTTCAAGAATATGAAAAGAGATGACGAAAAGTATGTGATGTAAGTTGAATTTGGCCTCGTAAAACCACAGGTTGCTCAAAGCAAAGTCTAACTGACATTATTACACTATGAAAGTTCTATAGGTCTGGTTGAGCCACTAAAAACATTAAAGAAGCGCCAAATTTGAGAGTTTCTTTCTACAATGGAAGTTACATAATTCAGATTAGCACAGAAAAGAAGAAAACATAGACAGAAAAGACTCCTTTTCATTTGATTCTCAACTACTGACCAAAGGAGGCATAATTAGGAATCCTGGATTTATATTGACGCTGTGAAAGGCTCCTTACCAGCACTACTAAAAATGGAGACGTGGAACCTGACATCATCTCTATCAATGAGCTCAATCACAGAGATTTCCCATACATGGATGAGTTCTTCTGCAGATACGGGCCAACCAGCAGCGAAGGATACCAGGATTTCACGCATATAGCTTAAGAGCTTCACCGGCCACAATCTGTCTGAAAACCTAAGAGTTGCCATTTCCTCGTTTTCTTGAATATGTAGCTTTGCAAATCAACCAGGGAAGTCCTGCACGTGTACGTGTTTGAGCAAACCACTGCATGCTAAAAGGACATCACATAAGAATACACTCGCAAAAAAAAGCACATGATGTAGATTCATGCCCATATTTGCTAGTTCAGGAGCTTTAATCACCAGCCCTAAGAGGCTCATGAAAGCCATCAATCTTAACCTGCAATCTAACTAAGAAGTGGCTGTCCATTAATAGCGATTGTCAGTTAGTTCACCATTCAAGTGACTGCCCATTCTATCTCTTGGATAGCAAATAGAGCAGCTTGTGGAGAATATCAGTGATGGACTAGGCTATAGATCTTACCCATTTACTCTCATGATCTTGCTGTGTCACCACTTTGAAGAGAGGATGCTCCAAATCAAATTCACTAGCTAATTCAGGAGTAGTGAGGGGCTTTGGAGGTGTAGAACCACGAAAAACCAGCTTAGAATGGTTTCACCCTGTGTTTAGACTGTTCATACCTGCGTGAGCTAAAAATGAGAACTTTAATAATCTTTAGTATAAGCATTTCTTCAATTGACTTAGTATGAAAAGATCTATGCATAGATTGTAAATTATGATTATCATGACAATCAAAATTCAGACAATTTGACTGAATATACATTACAAGTGTCTTCACATCCGAAGAGACAAACTACCTAGAATTCCCACCTAAATCATTATGTACCAAAAGAACCACAGAGTCATATTAAAACGATTTTAAGTCTATTGGAAAACAAATTGTACTTGTCAGTGATGCAGCACAACCAAATAATGGAGGCATAATTGTAAACCCAGAAGTCAAGTCACGCTATAACCAGCCCAAAGTGACACTTCGAGTACTCACTTCAAACAACGAAATCAAGTCCTTACTGGCCCCACTCAAAACAGAGACTTCGAACACAATTTCATCCCTATCCATTAGCTCGAACACAGGGACGTTTCCTACATGCAGATGAGTTCACTTGGAAATGCACATCAACCAGAAGAAAAACACAGACAGATCCCCTCTCACATGTCTGCAGCTCCTGACAGGCATCACTGTCGCAATACCTTAGAGTTGCTCTTTGCTTTCCCTGAATATGTTGCTTGATGAATCCACCCAAAACACTCTACACATGTCCATGTTTGAACAACCACGATAGGAAATTGTTTAAGTGGAATGAGAAATCCAACGTTAAAATTGGAGGCAAGAGCAAGAAAGTAATGATTTTGAACTTGAAGAAATCCAAGGATAAATTTATCCTTTTGAAAGTGCTTGAGGATGAGATAAATTGCTAGCTAACATCTTACTTAACACATGTTATTAATGAGTATTGTTCCAGTAATCTATTGGACTACATTATAAACGGTATATAGATGGAAAGAAATCTCCGACAAGTGGACATCAACTGGGAGGATGAATTAGTTCTTCTAACACAGTCTCTCTTAGCCTAACGATATGGAAAGTTCCTGTATGAAATTCGAATCAAACACGGGAACAACACAGTCAAGGGAATAATTACACAGTAGATTAAGATTCACACCTCGAAAATCTCGTGATCAGCATTTTGAACTTTCATCTCTCCCCTAACTCTGTGCTGATTAATGTGTATGGGAACTGCCATTAACTTTGTATACGTGATCAGATTTCGTTGCCTTACAAAGCTAGGGACACTTGGGCCAACACAATTCATCCCCCAAGGCTTCAAGCTCGACCAAACATCACAACAATCGCCTGCATATTCCACTTTCGGCGAGACAAATCCACAAGTGCTGAGGCTCGGTTCCTCATATAGCCACTCATTCACAGATATTCTATCTCAGACGTGCTTCTATCAAATATGATTACATGGAAAATGGAGTCCCCTTTAGATTTGAAGACCAAAATTGCCCCTCGCAGATAGGGTAATGCTCTGCAAATTCATTCTAATCCTTTGAAAATCAAACCATCTCATCACATGTTTCCAATTCCACAGGCCAAACAATTGCACTACTTTGAGAGTCGTAGAAGCATCCCTTAGGAGAGATTCTCAACATATCTTCTCATTGGTATTCCCTGTGGGGAAAAAAAAAACCATAATCTTAATAAGCCGATGATACTTGATTTCAAACTCAAAGTGAAGAACAACATAACAATAATGCATAAACCAAAAAGGACATCCTGAAGCACATCCTTTTTGGTTCATTCAGATTTGAATGTCGCATTAATGAACGTGTGCATCTGGATTATTATTAACCTTACAAACCCAATTAGAATAGAAGTACACTTCACTGATTCATCAAGACAACACAAATGAGATACTAGTTGGAATACTGAATTTATTCTGGACTAGCCAAAGTGACACTTCCAGAGTTCATCTCGATCAATGTATATCAAGCCCTTACCAGCACTAGTGAATATGTAGACTCTGCACACAACCCTATCAATGAGCGTAAACGCACAAACATCCTCTACATGCCAACGAGTTTCTCTTGCAGATGCAGGCCAACCAGCAGAAAAGAATGCCCCCACATCGCATCCATAGCTCCTCAAGATCACCGTCCATGACCTGTCTGAATACCTGATAGTTTCAATTTTCTTGTTTTCTTGAATATTTTGCCAGATGAATTGAACAGGAGCAGTTTGCCCATGTACATGGTTGAAAAACCAACATATGGTGAAAAAAAGACCAACTACAGCAAGTTTAACGTGGTAGTTGCTGTTTTCATGAGTTTTAATAGGGTAAACCATATAGTGAAAGTCATCTCAACCTGCAATCCGAAGTCAAATGTCAAAATCTATGCTCCTAGAGTGCAATAGGGTAAACATTCAGAAGAAGCCTTCTATGTCCTACACACACGAATTTCAGCCACATAGACCACAAGAGCAGAGGAAAAAGCAAACACATTGATGACTGGATTATGGATGGAATTGAAAATTTTAATTGAAGCTGTTCAATTCTTTCAAGTGCAGCTCAAATAAGGTTCTATCAAACTATTGGTTCAGTTTGACAAAGCAAACTCATCTGTTTTTTTTCCCCAAATTAAAATTATTAGTCATTACCCCTTATCTTTTAGGTGTTTCGCATTAGATATTTAGGCAGCAATATAATTTGCAATATGACAACGTCATTCAATGTTGTAAAAGTAGATGTATATGTAAATCCCACGAGGAATCTATGTTGATATGGACAAGCAAATTTCTCCATGTATAATATGCTGGACTGTTTGGTCCTCCATGTACTTAAGAAGAAACAGTTTACGTACACATCATTAATTTGACTTACTACGAAAAGATTCAGCATAGATTGGAAATTAACATTATCCCCATTCCCCACATCACTGCATAATCAACACGAGTGAAAAAGAAAGAAACAAGGAAAGAAGAAAGAAAGAAAGAAGCTTCTTAAACACTAATCAAGAATTTGGAACAAAGAAAAGAGAGTTATTTAAGCAGAAAAAAGACATGTTAAACCGCAAGTCAAACCCTCCGAATGCTGGCCTACCGGCAGAGAAGAAGGCCACATGCATTTTTGAGGACATCTTCACTGGCCACAATCTGTCTAAATGTTTCTTGATTAATCCACTGGGAGTATTCTGCCCATCCACATTTTCAGACAGCCCGTATGATAAACAAGATGTAGATTTTAGGGGCAATAATTGCTAGTTTGAGGACTTATTCGTTCAGACTCTAAGGTAACCTACATGATCTGAAGTCACAGGGACAAGGATGAAAAAAACGAATTTAAAAAGAGAGCCCTAGCTGAAGAAGACAACGATTGAGGAAGGTTTACCAAAACCAGCTTCCGACTTCAACTAATTTACGAGCAATTCGAAGAAATTCTGGTGGTCGGAGAAATGATGCTGATGAAGAAGCGTGAACTTACGAGTTTGCTGAAACTTTAAGAGTGGGAGGAGAGTTTGATAGTGATGAAGCGAGGATTGTCTAAACTCGGCGGTGCCATCTCCGGCGTCGCACTTTCGTCTTCTCTCCAGAAATGGTGGGAGGGCGCGGCACACTGTTCAGCTCGCAAGAAGAATCCTTGCAGTGATGGAGGCAAGATCCGATGGGGGTTGATGATGTCGCCTGACTGAAGCAAAGAATCAAAAGATGAAAATATCTCGTCATTTAAGTTCTCTTCCTCCTCTCGGGGGGAAGGAAAAATGAAAATTTGAGAAAGACTTATAAATTTGAATTGGATGTTTTATTACCTTATAATTCTTATTGTGTGCGTATTTGTTTACGCCGATAACTCTCGTATGGCTCTATTCAGATCATTACCCCAGCACTCCTTCCAGTCTTTGCTCTCGTAACTGTATCTGAACAATTTCGCACGCCATAGTGTTGCTGTGCTTAGCGTACCCTTAGAAAAGATCTTCATTTTGGGGCACTCTTCCACTTCAATCACCACAAGGATGGAAACCTCAAGATGCAACTTGTGAAGCATTCTAGGCTTGGCATATCTTGGAGTGTCAATCTTACTAGGTTCCCAAAAGAAATCACTTTTCCTTCTCCATTTTCATCATCTGCCAATACTGCTTTCATTCTTTCACATCCTATTATAGTCATGCTACAGAGATGCACCAAACTTGCAATCGCTGAAGCTGTTCCTAGATATACCAATCCAAAGGAATTCTTCACCACCAACCACGTCAAATTCTGAAAGGATGTCACGGCTGGGAATACTGTCGTCAAACTAGGACATTCCCAAACCTCAAGCGTTTTGATGCTCTGAAGAATTTTTGACACTAAACAGTCTTCTCTCCACACACGCTTTAGCTTGTGTAGCTTGCTCAACTTAAGTTCCCTTAACCTGTCAAGCACCGGATGTTTTCCCTCATCAACAATCCTTCGTCGTCGGGAATATGTCTTCAAAGGAGCTGCAGAAGACTTCGAGGCTTTCTAGATTCTGAAATCTCTCCAGGAGGAATTTGGATGGAAAGACGGCATTTTCTTCGTGGAAGCACGCCAACATTAGCGCTTTGGTCTTGCCAAAGATGTCATCGGGATATTTTCCATCCCGTATCATCCGAATATCCTTATTGTCTAATAAACGTCTCTCTAATTTGGGAAAGTCCTGTCAAATTGCCAAAACAAGAAGATGTGTAAATTTAACCTGAGGTTTGGTGATAAATCACGTGTTGTAAAAGGCAGAGCCTAATTCAAATTTAATTCGCATGGCAGGTGGCCAGCTTCTTCAAGTATATAATGTACTTGAAGAAGCTGGCCACCTGCCATGCGAATTAAATTTGAATTAGGCTCTGCCTTTTACAACACGTGATTTATCACCAAACCTCAGGTTAAATTTACACATCTTCTTGTTTTGGCAATTTGACAGGACTTTCCCAAATTAGAGAGACGTTTATTAGACAATAAGGATATTCGGATGATACGGGATGGAAAATATCCCGATGACATCTTTGGCAAGACCAAAGCGCTAATGTTGGTGTGCTTCCACGAAGAAAATGCCGTCTTTCCATCCAAATTCCTCCTGGAGAGATTTCAGAATCTAGAAAGCCTCGAAGTCTTCTGCAGCTCCTTTGAAGACATATTCCCCGACGACGAGGGATTGTTGATGAGGGAAAACATCCGGTGCTTGACAGGTTAAGGGAACTTAAGTTGAGCAAGCTACACAAGCTAAAGCGTGTGTGGAGAGAAGACTGTTTAGTGTCAAAAATTCTTCAGAGCATCAAAACGCTTGAGGTTTGGGAATGTCCTAGTTTGACGACAGTATTCCCAGCCGTGACATCCTTTCAGAATTTGACGTGGTTGGTGGTGAAGAATTCCTTTGGATTGGTATATCTAGGAACAGCTTCAGCGATTGCAAGTTTGGTGCATCTCTGTAGCATGACTATAATAGGATGTGAAAGAATGAAAGCAGTATTGGCAGATGATGAAAATGGAGAAGGAAAAGTGATTTCTTTTGGGAACCTAGTAAGATTGACACTCCAAGATATGCCAAGCCTAGAATGCTTCACAAGTTGCATCTTGAGGTTTCCATCCTTGTGTGGATTGAAGTGGAAGAGTGCCCCAAAATGAAGATCTTTTCTAAGGGTACGCTAAGCACAGCAACACTATGGCGTGCGAAATTGTTCAGATACAGTTACGAGAGCAAAGACTGGAAGGAGTGCTGGGGTAATGATCTGAATAGAGCCATACGAGAGTTATCGGTGTAAACAAATACGCACACAATAAGAATTATAAGGTAATAAACATCCAATTCAAATTTATAAGTCTTTCTCAAATTTTCATTTTTCCTCCCCCCCGAGAGGAGGAAGAGAACTTAAATGACGAGATATTTTCATCTTTTGATTCTTTGCTTCAGTCAGGCGACATCATCAACCCCATCGGATCTTGCCTCCATCACTGCAAGGATTCTTCTTGCGAGCTGAACAGTGTGCCGCGCCCTCCCACCATTTCTGGAGAGAAGATGAAAGTGCGACGCCGGAGATGGCACCGCCGAGTTTAGACAATCCTCGCTTCATCACTATCAAACTCTCCTCCCACTCTTAAAGTTTCAGCAAACTCGTGAGTTCACGCTTCTTCATCAGCATCATTTCTCCGACCACCAGAATTTCTTCGAATTGCTCGTAAATTAGTTGAAGTCGGAAGCTGGTTTTGGTAAACCTTCCTCAATCGTTGTCTTCTTCAGCTAGGGCTCTCTTTTTAAATTCGTTTTTTTCATCCTTGTCCCTGTGACTTCAGATCATGTAGGTTACCTTAGAGTCTGAACGAATAAGTCCTCAAACTAGCAATTATTGCCCCTAAAATCTACATCTTGTTTATCATACGGGCTGTCTGAAAATGTGGATGGGCAGAATACTCCCAGTGGATTAATCAAGAAACATTTAGACAGATTGTGGCCAGTGAAGATGTCCTCAAAATGCATGTGGCCTTCTTCTCTGCCGGTAGGCCAGCATTCGGAGGGTTTGACTTGCGGTTTAACATGTCTTTTTTCTGCTTAAATAACTCTCTTTTCTTTGTTCCAAATTCTTGATTAGTGTTTAAGAAGCTTCTTTCTTTCTTTCTTCTTTCCTTTGTTTCTTTCTTTTTCACTCGTGTTGATTATGCAGTGATGTGGGGAATGGGGATAATGTTAATTTCCAATCTATGCTGAATCTTTTCGTAGTAAGTCAAATTAATGATGTGTACGTAAACTGTTTCTTCTTAAGTACATGGAGGACCAAACAGTCCAGCATATTATACATGGAGAAATTTGCTTGTCCATATCAACATAGATTCCTCGTGGGATTTACATATACATCTACTTTTACAACATTGAATGACGTTGTCATATTGCAAATTATATTGCTGCCTAAATATCTAATGCGAAACACCTAAAAGATAAGGGGTAATGACTAATAATTTTAATTTGGGGAAAAAAACAGATGAGTTTGCTTTGTCAAACTGAACCAATAGTTTGATAGAACCTTATTTGAGCTGCACTTGAAAGAATTGAACAGCTTCAATTAAAATTTTCAATTCCATCCATAATCCAGTCATCAATGTGTTTGCTTTTTCCTCTGCTCTTGTGGTCTATGTGGCTGAAATTCGTGTGTGTAGGACATGGAAGGCTTCTTCTGAATTTGGCCCTATTGCACTCTAGGAGCATAGATTTTGACATTTGACTTCGGATTGCAGGTTAAGATGACTTTCATTATATGGTTTACCCTATTAAAACTCATGAAAATAGCAACTACCACGTTAAACTCGCTGTAGTTGGTCTTTGTTAGCCATATGTTGGTTTTTCAACCACGTACATGGGCAAACTACTCCTGTTTAATTCATCTGGAAAAATATTCAAGAAAACAAGAAAATTGAAACTATCAGGTATTCAGACAGGTGATGGACGGTGATTTTGAGGAGCTGTGGATGCGATCAGGGGGCATTCTTTTCTGCTGGTTGGCCTGCGTTTGCAAGAGAAACTTGTCGGCATGTAGAAGATGTTTGTGTTTACGCTCATTGATAGGGTTGTGTGCGGAGTGTACATATTCACCAGTGCTGGTAAGGACTTGATATACATTGATCGAGATGAACTCTGGAAGTGTCACTTTGGCTGGTCCAGAATAAATTCAGTATTCCAACTAGTATCTCATTTGTGTAGTCTTGATGAATCGGTGAAGTGTTCTTCTATTCTAATTGGGTTTGTAAGGTTAATAATAATCCAAATGCACACGCTCATTAATGCGATATTCAAATCTGAATGAACCAAAAAGGGTGTGCTTCAGGATGTCCTTTTTGATTTATGCATTATTGTTATTTCGTTCTTCACTTTGAGTTTGAAATCAAGTATCATAGGCTTATTAAGACTATGGTTTTTTTTTCCCACAGGGAATACCAATGAGAAGATATGTTGAGAATCTCTCAAAAGGGATGCTTCTGAGACTCTCAAATAGTGCAATTGTTTGGCCTGTGGAATTGGAAACATGTGATGAGATGGTTTGATTTTCAAAGGATTAGAATGAATTTGCAGAGCATTACCCTATCTGCGAGGGTGAATTTTTGGTCTTCAAATCTAAAGGGGTCTCCATTTTCCATCTGTGAATGAGTGGCTATACGAGGAACCGAGCCTCAGCATTCGTGGATTTGTCTCTCCAAAAGTGGAATATGCGGGCGATTTTTGTGATGTTTGGGTCGAGCTTGAAGCCTTGGGGGATGAATTGTGTTGGCCCAAGTGTCCTCGGCTTTGTAAGGCAACGGAATCTGATCACGTATACAAAGTTAATGGCAGTTCCTATGCACATTAATCAGCACAGGGTTAGGGGAGAGACGAAAGTTCAAAATGCTGATCATGAGATTTTCGAGGTGTGAATCTTAATCTACTGTGTAATTATTCCCTTGACTGTGTTGTTCCTGTGTTTGATTCGAATTCCATATAGGAACTTTCCATATCGTTAGGCTAAGAGAGACTGTGTTAGAAGAACTAATTCATCCTCACAGTTGATGTCCACTTGTTGGAGATTTCTTTCCATCTATATACTATTTATAATGTAGTCCAGTAGATTACTAGAACAATACTCATTAATAACATGTGTTAAGTAAGATGTTAGCTAGCAATTTGTCTCATCCTCAAGCACTTTCAAAAGGATAAATTTATCCTTGGATTTCTTCAAGTTCAAAATCATTAACTTCTTGCTCTTGCCTCCAATTTTATCGTTGGATTTCTCATTCCACTTAAACAATTTCCTATCTTGGTTGTTCAAACATGGACATGTGCAGAGTGTTTTGGGTGGATTCATCAAGCAACATATTCAGGGAAAGCAAAGAGCAACTCTAAGGTATTGCGACAATGACACCTGTCGGGAGCTGCAGATGTAAGAGGGGCTGTGTCTCTGTGTTTTTCTTCTGGTTGATGTGCATTTCCAAGTGAACTCATCTGCATGTGGGAAACATCCGCTTGTTCGAGCTAATTGATAGGGATGATATTGTGTTCGAAGTCTTTGTTTTGAGTGGTGCCAGTAAGGACTTGATTTACATTGTTTGAAGTGAGTACTCGAAGTGTCACTTTAGGCTGGTTATAGCTTGACTTGACTTCTGGGTTTACAATTATGCCTCCCTTATTTGGTTGTGCTGCATCATTGACAAGTACACTTTGTTTTTGAATAGACTTAAAATCGTTTTAATATGACTCGGTTCTTTTGGTACATAATGATTTAGGTGGGAATTCTAGGTAGTTTGTCTCTTCAGATGTGAAGACACTTGTAATGTATATTCAGTCATATTTTCTGAATTTTGATTGTCATGATAATCATAATTTACAATCTATACATAGATCTTTTCATACTAAGTCAATTGAAGAAATGCTTATACTAAAGACTATTAAAGTTCTCATTTTTAGCTTAGCGCAGGAATGAACAGTCTAAATGCAGGGTAAAACCATTCGGAGCTGGTTTTTTGTGGTCCTACACCTCCAAAGCCCCTCACTACTCCTGAATTAGCCAGTGAATTTGATTTGGAGCATCCCCTTTTCAAAGTGGTGACACAGCAAGATCGTGAGAGTAAAGGGGTAAGATCTATAGCCTAGTCCATCACTGATATTCTCCACAAGCTACTCCATTTGCTATCCAAGAGAGGGAATGGGCAGTCACTTGAATGGTGAACTAACTGACAATTGCTATTAATGGACAGCCACTTCTTAGTTGGATTGCAGGTTAAGATCAATGGCTTTCATGAGCCTCTTAGGGCTGGTGATTAAAGCTCCTGAACTAGCAAATATGGGCATGAATCTACATCATGTGCTTTTTTTTGCAAGTGTATTCTTATGTGATGTCCTTCTTTTAGCATACAGTGGTTTGCTCAAACACGTACACGTGCAGGACTTCCCTAGTTGATTTGCAAAGCTACATATTCAAGAAAATGAGGAAATGGCAACTCTTACGTTTTCAAACAGATTGTGGTCGGTGAAGCTCTTAAGCTATATGCGTGAAATCCTGGTGTCCTTTGCTGCTGGTTGGCCCGTATTTGCAGAAGAACTCATCCTTGTATGGGAAATCTGTGTGTTTGAGCTCATTGATAGAGATGATGTCAGGTTCCACGTCTCCATTTTCAGTAGTGCCGGTAAGGAGCCTTTCACAGCGTCAATATAAATCCAGGATTCCTAATTATGCCTCCTTTGGTCAGTAGTTGCGAATCAAATGAAAAGGAGTCTCTTTTCTGTCTATGTTTTCTTCTTTTCTGTGCTAATCTGAATTGTAACTTCCATTTTAGAAAGAAACTGTCAAATTTGGCGCTTCTTTAAGGTTTTTAATTGCTCAACCAGACCTATAGAACTTTTATAGTGTAATAATGTCAGTTAGATTTTTCTTTGAGCAACCTGTGGTTTTACGAGGTCAATTTCAACTTACATCACATACTTTTCGTCATCTCTTTTCATACTCTTGGAGATTTTGCGCAAATGTTTTGCATGTTGGTGAAATTTAGTAGTTTGTCAGTTTCTTCTGATATGAAAAGCATGTGTAATTAATTCTGTCACATTAACAGTATTTGGTTTTCATGATTACAGTAATTTCCTCTCTATCCTAAGTCTTTCCATGGCCAGTCAATTAAAGAAACATTCAACGCCAATGTCTATAAAGTTCTCATGTTTTGCTACAGATGGGAGTGAACCGTCTACATGAAGAGCGAGCCATTCTGAGCTGAATTTTCATGGTCCTACACATTTAAGGCCTGTCACTTCTCCTAAATTGGCAAGCGATATTGATTCAGAGCATCCCTTTTCAAACTGGTGATCCCGCGATGTCACACCAATAGGCCTACTAAGATCTGGAGCGGACATCGTCACTGATATATCTCATGTTCAGCTGTTCAAAACATGTACATGTCCAGGGTCTTCCGGGTGTATTTGGTGGGCTGCATATTCTGGAAAACAAACTTACATCAACTCTTCAGTATTCGGTTAGATCGTGGCCAATGAATTGGAGACCATGGACCGGCCAGAGGAACACTTTACATGTCCTTCTCCACCCATTGGTGGGCAGTTGTGATAAAAAAACTCATCTGCATGCGGTAAATATTTGTGTGTTTGAGCTTATTGAAAGGGATGATACTGTGTTCAAAGTCTCCACTTTGAGCAGTGCTAGTGATGTCTTGATTCGTGTTGATTGAGTTGAACATCGAAAGCATTACTTTAGGCCATTGCAGCTTGGATATGAATTCAAGATTTGTAAATATGCGTCTGGTAAAGCACTCGGTTTCTGCGTTTGTTTTCTTCTTTCTTCCTTTTTGTGCTAGATTCAAATCTACGATTACTTTGCTTGGAATAACTTCAGTGAACCTCCTCAAATTCGGCGAATATTTAAGATTTCGGAGCATATTTGAGATTTTGGAGCGGCGGCTTAATCTTACCAGTCCCCCACATGGAAAGAATGAAGAAGACTCAATTGAAAAGCTTCATTCATTGAAGTTGTCAATTGTGAAAACGAGCATGGTAAGTTGCCGAAATCTCTCGAGGATCATTTATTCTGAATGGATGAATTCATTGGGCTTACTTATAGTTAAGAGGGTCGGGATGGGAGACGGATCTCATCTTGTAATGGTGCGACCTTGTTTAGGAAAAATATTGAACCTACTAAAAAGGTTAGGAGATCGTTTAAATCATCTCTAATAAGTTCTGCTCTGAGTTTATCAATTGACCACTAGTTAGCCAAGTTCTCTGGAGGTACTTCTCTAACTACTTCTAGAAAGTTTTCAATATATGTATGCCAATTGTGTAATATTTTAAAAGCACATTTGTTAAAGATATGTTTGTAACATAACTACAGTGTTTATTGTGTACTTATAATATTTAGTCGTTTGTAAAAGATGTCCTCACTAAATTACACGTTATTGCGAGAATCCTCTTGAGACCTATCGAAGTTTATATAAATACTGAAGCTCGTTCGAAAATTTATCATCATCAATTCTAAAGATATACGAATTATTGTCATCAAAAAATATGTTGGGGGTGTGATTCATACTCTCTATCGACAAAAAATCACAAGGTCCGAGGAGGCCGCCTCGATGAGGGTGGCAGGGGCAATGCCCCCGCGCAGCCAGAGAACTTTCATAATTTAAGCTATTTTTTATTAGTAGTATGGGCTTGGATCCATAAATAACAATGGATATATATATATATATATATATATATATATATATATATATATTCTTTTTCTCTTGTAATTAAGGTATGTAATGAGAGGTGCAATGCGTTAATTATATTATAATCCTTTGCTAGACGTAGCCCTAGTTTAAGGGTAAACCAAGATAAAAACTTATGTCTCGATTTTTCTTTCTTATTTTTAAGCTTTGCTTCGTTGTGATTGTGTGCAGAATCCTAACAAAATAGATCCATAATTTAATTTTACATGCTAGTTAGCATGTAATTTTCAAATATGAAAATCAAGAAAACTATCTCATTAGAGTTGTCTATACCTATGTATCTGGTCATAAAAGTAATAACTAGTTATGCATTTGGTAAATATGAGAAATTGTCTTATACATTAACATATCTTCCTCACATAATCATATTGTGTCTTGTACATTGATTAGAAGTTTATTGCCAAAATATTCATAACAATTAGAGATGAAAAATTAGAGATTTGCATCTGTTGGAGGTTTATTACCTGCATATGCATAAAAGTTAGAAATGCAAAATTAGAGAGTTGCTGCAAGGACCATGAAAAGCAAACTGTTAAGTAAAGCTCGCACGTGAGCATGCGATTTGGCTCAACTTTACACGAGCTTAACCCACTTTTATATAGTGACAGAGGTAACTCACATTATAAAACTAAGAGATTATTACATGAGTGCTACATTTGTACTTTTCATTAGTGTGAATTAAATTTCGGCTAAGTGGCATTTTTGGCTCCACTAGGTTTTGTATGTATGTTTCTGAAGTTATAAATTTTATATGATATGAATTTCCACTTCTTCATTAATGTCCAAAAGCGTTATCACCTCAGTATAAGAAAGTGATATTAAATCAAATAAGTGAATTATTTATAATTTAACCTAAAATGTAAAATTTCCTTTTCTTTATCCAACCTCTCTTGGTTGTCAAGTGATCTTGTTGAGACTTCCCCTGATCCATAATATTAAATAAAGTAATGGAGTAAAAACAATGTCAAAACAATTAGCTTCATGTGTAAAAACATACATACTAACTAGAATATATAAGGCAATGAAAATATACAACATGACATGCTCTCTAAATGGTGAAGTTTGTCTAACAATTCAAGATACAAAACGGCATTGCCCCAGAAAAAATTAGAAACTTATATATTCAACTAATTTGGAGAGAAATAAATATTTTTCTAAAGAAAAGAAAAACGAAAAGGAAAGTAAAATAAAAAAATAAAGAAAATGGTATACGAAAATTTTCCACTTTGCCATACCAAACCTAAGCAAGATGTGGGCGAGTGTCAACACAATATAGCTTTTAAACCATCCTTCATATGATAGTAAATATTGTTCTATGCTCTCTTTTGTTAATTGATTGTCAACTTTTGTGGACTTAATATCTCACTTGGTGAATCCATATTGTTCATATCTAATGTGACAGTCAAAAAGTGGTAGTTGTGCTCCAACACTGAGCGGGCATAACGTTTTAATTTGATCAAAAGCAAAATCCATGCAAGTACCACGATCCGATCAAGCCGGCCGACAACAGCCTGCTCCACGACCGAAGCATGTGGCGTCGCCATAAGAAGCACTGGTGTGGTAGTCTGATCTCGGACAAAGAACCCTAGGATGACGATGTCCATATCACACATGCTCCTCCTCCGCGATTTCCTCAACTCTTCCTCGTGCATCACCGTCGGTCATTTCCCAAACGTGCAGACTTTGACTACGTCTACTCCCATCTCCAGAGGGTCTCTGGTAAGTCCCTCCACTGACAATCCTCCTCCTCCTTCCATGAACCTCCACCTCGCGGGACACCATCGAATCTATCCCGTGAAGTGCTCTGTCAGCGCGAGCATCTCGACCACGCCCTCAACGACCACCGCTGATCACAAGCATGACGTGGTGCAACTATTTCCTCAGAAGTACTCGTCGAAGTTTCTGTTGTTCACCCACCAATCAGAACAGCTAACAGGAGACGGCGCAAGGACCGGGCACAAGGCTTGATTCTTCGGGCCGGCTAGGTTGTCGTCCTCGTCCAAAGTCAGCTGCAGGATCTGTCGCCATAGCTCAGCATAGGAATCGTCGTCCTCCCCCTCCGAGCCAAGGAGATCTAGGGCGGAGTACTTGGCGGCCGAGATGCCGGATGGAAAAAGGATCGGTGGTCCATGGAACAAGATTTTTGAGGACATGGGAGCTTAAAATAATGAATATATGCACACAACACATGTATATATAGAGGTACAAAAGAAGGGGGACGAAATAGGTTGCCGTGCTTGGGGTCAATATTTGAAATCCAGGGTCTGCAAACGTCTCCAAATGGAAACCCAGGGTCTCCGAGCGGTTCTTTCCAAAACCCTCGGCGTCGCCGCCGAAGAGCCAACAGTCTTGCTTCTCTGCCACCGCCACCAAAGAGCCTCATGCTTTAGTGGAGTGCTCCGTGGTCGGCAGCGAGTACACGTCCGACTCGAAAACAAGCTTGGAGTAGCTGGCTGGAGAGCTTCGACATACTTGTTGCTGCTGGACCACAGGCCATGGCGTTGTGGGGCGAGTGGCCAAAGAGTGGATTGCAGATGATGTAGAACCAGTACTCTATCTTCGAGGACTTATTCTCGTGCGCTGAAGTTGTGAGGAGCAGCTTCGATGCGACTGCGGTGGTCGGCAGCGGCACTGAAGGGGAGGGGAGGGGATGGGGTTTTTTTCCAATTTAGGTTCCAATTTTTTTTTATCAAAATAGGGCCAAAAAAAAAATATTTCTCGGATTGGGGCTCGCGCGGCACTTTAAATGCCGCACGGGCTCTGCGCGGCAATCAAAATGCCGCGCGGGCGCGCGCGGCATTTTAAGTGCCGCCTGGGCCCCGCGGGCCCGCGAGGCCTTTTTTTTTTTTTGCTTTTTTTTCAATAATTTGTTAGGCATTTTTAATTAGATTTAAAACATTTATATTTATATAAATTATTAAATATAAATTTTTATTTTGAGGTTTATTTTTATAACATAATTATCAATAAATAATTAAAAATTTCTTAATATATATGTAATTAATTTATTTAGTTCGTAAAAAATGAATAAATAAATATTCATAAAATTTATTTTTATTTATATAATGTTGTAAATATAAATAATTAACTTATCAAGATAAATTTATATATAATTTTTTATTAATTATTTACATACTAAATTAATTAATTACATACATATTAATAAAATTGATAATTATGTTATAAAAATAAGCTTTGAAAGGAAAAAAATAATATTATAAATATAGACATAAAAAATTAGATATTTATATCAATATAAAGTTATAAAAAAAACTTAAAATAAAAAATAAGAAATTTAAAAAAATAAAATTACCATTTATATAATTTATTTAGTATGTAAATAAATAAATAATTTTTTAAGATAAATTTTTTATATAAATTTGTATATAAATTAATTTTAATTAATTATTGATAATTATGTTACAAAAATAAGCCTGAAAGGGAAAAAAATAATATTAGAAATATAGATATAAAAAAATTAAATATTTATATAATTATAAAATTATAAAACTAAGTAAAAAATATGAAATTAAAAAAAATTCCAATTAATATAATTTATTTAGTATGCAAACAATAATTAATTTATGAAGATAAATTTTTATATAAATTTTTATTAATTATTTACATACTAAATAAATTAATTCCACAAGGCCGGTGCGACAGCTTTTTTTTTTTTCATTTCATATTTATTTACGTATTTTTATAATTTTATAATTATATAACTTTGTAAATATAATTTTTTTTTCCTTTTGAAGCTTATTTTTATAACATAATTATTAGTAATTAATTAAAAAATTATTAATATGTAAGTAATTAATTTACTTAGTATGCAAATAATTAATAAAAATTTATACAAAAAATGTATCTTTATAAATTAATTAATTATTTACATAATAAATAAATTATATTAATTGAAAATTTTATGAAAACAAATTAATTATTTATATTCACAAATTTATATAAATATAAATAAATTATATCAATATTTATTTATTCATTATTTACATACTAAATAAATTAATTAGCTTTTTTTAATTTCATTTTTTACATATTTTTTATAATTTTATATTAATATAACTTTGTAATATAATTTTTCTTTTGAAGCTTATTTTTATAACATAATTATCAATAATTAATTACAAATTTTATTAATATGTATGTAATTAAATTATTTAATATGCAAATAGTTAATAAAAATTTACATAAAAAATAATTATTTAGTTATATACTAAATAATTTATTTTAATTGAAAATTTTATTTTTCTTAATTTCGAATTTTTTGGTATTTTTATATTAAATAATTTATATTGTATAATTATCAATTTTATTAATATGTATGTAATTAATTAATTTAGTAAGTAATTAATTAATAAAAAATTATATATAAATTTATCTTGATAAGTTAATTATTTATATTTACTACGTTATATAAATAAAAATAAATTTTATGAATATTTATTTATTCATTTTTTATGAACTAAATAAATTAATTAGATATATATTAAGAAATTTTTTAATTATTTATTGATAATTATGTTATAAAAATAAACCTCAAAATAAAAATTTATATTTAATAATTTATATAAATATAAATGTTTTAAATATAATTAAAATTCCTAAGAAATTATTGAAAAAACAAAGCAAAAGAAAAAAGGCCTGGCGGGCCATTGGGCCGCACGGGCCCGCAGGGCCCAGGCGACACTTTTGACTGCCGCGCGGGGCCCGCGCGGCATTTAGAGTGCCGCGTGGGCCCCAATCCGGCAAATATGTTTTTTTTAGGTAAAAAAAATTAGAACCTAAATTGAAAAAAAGCCCAACTTTTCTTATCAGGGTTGAGCAGCTAAGTGTCTAGATGAATGAATAGCCATAATAAGCAAAAGAGGAAATAGGGTCTAGGGTTTATCACGCGCAAGATGACCAAAATGACCCAAATAAAACCATGCCACCAAGAATCTATATATCTATATAAATTTCGGTGGTAACAATTGCCAGGAACAAGTTATCTACTTAAGTTTTTTTTTTTTGTGGGTTTTTCCTGATGGGTTTTCCTGATGGAGTACATGAAATCGACAAATTTGGTTTAGTTGGAGTTCACTCCGATACATACCGAAATAATCAGTGGCCTTCTGATGACTTTTCCGTAAGTATTGCACATCATGTTGGTACATAAAGTCAAGTCACTAGCAATATAATTTGTCTTTAACTGCCTGACACTGATCACCGAAATAAATAATGATTCCTTCTTGGTTGGAAATGTGTTTTCTCGTCGGAGAACTCTTCCAGAAGTGGGTATATAGCAACATCAATGATCACACGTTAACGGACAGGACAATTTCAAAGGTGTTCGAGAACTCACGATAAGGCAAAGGTTACATCTGGAGGGGACCGTGCAAAGGTTACATCTGACAGTCACTTATGAGGGAAAATTTCAATGAAACTGTTTTTTCAAAAAAAAAAATTCAGAATGAAAATTATCTCAACGAGAGTCTGATTTACTAAATGTGTTTCTCGGCAACTAGAGTGGGACAATTTTGTCCAAATTTTCAGTCAGGTAAATATGCTTAAAATCCTTAAACAAACAAACGTCCCAAATTGAACTCTGAATTCTATGACCCCCCCAAAAAAAAACTCTGACGAGTATGATGTGACTATTTAAAGCCTACAATCGACAATTACCAACCGAAGTTATAAACGTTATTGAAAATGATATAGCTTCTTAATGGTTATGAAAAGTTACAACAATCCTAAAATAGTGGCAAAATGATCAACTAGCTGCTATCGTCTTGTTGATCGCTTGCTGTGGATGTCGATGACTTTTCGTCGAGCAACTTTAAGGGCTTCATCGATAACTTCACGTTATGTGTGGTCAATAACTTCACTAGAGTAAGGGGTTGATTATCTTCAATTTATCAATAACTATGTTTATAAATAACCACTATGTCCATCACAGATCGATAATATACAAAATGATCATTTTTGGTGTAATCCTGCTAGATCGATTGGTCAAATGAGGCTGTTTGTACATTATTGAAGGGTTGTCTACCTCTGATTCGGGGAACTTAGACAATGTACTTGTTCCTTCTCTGAGGTTCTTAAATATTGTACGACCAAGAGTTTTTGTTGTCATGGGTGTTACTATTTATAATACATGTCATTGAGATTGGCCATATATCGCTATCGCCCGCCTTCATCCTCAACATAAATTTATCGGTTCGATCTCAAAGTTATGAAATGTGATGGACAACTTTGATGTGCAGATGAGATCGTACTTTAGGGGTGAAGTCGGATAGTCATCTTTAATGCACATTTTCTAAGGGACAAAAGGCACATGGGAGCATATATTATACTCAAGGTAGATTATAAAAATGTTTGACTTCATATTATAGTGTAGATGCATGAAACTTTCAGCCAAACTAAGGTAGGTGCTGAATTATGAAGGCATAAGGATCACATCTTGTTCAAATTAAGAAATTATGTTATGATATTTGAAAAATTATTTTCAGATAATTCTTAATCAGGAAAAGGCAATAAGCACAACATCTCAAGGATATGTTTCGAAATTTAAAAGATAAGCACATTATCCAAGTTAAGAAATGAGATAAGAAATATTCCAAAGATATGCCAAATTCAGAGATATGATCAAAAATCTGAACATATGCTTAAGAAAATTTATTGGAAGTCAAACAAATCAGATTTTTTAGTTCAAAAATCCCAGTAGATGACATCCAACTGCAAACAAGGCAACAAGATAATATCAATATAGAGAAAGATCTGATTTTTACCTTATCTTGAGGATTGCTTTCCAAAGCAAATCTTAGGATCGAAGCTCGAAGTGAGCTGCTTCACGCAGCAAATTTATGCAAAAATCCTCCCAAAAAATCAGCACTAAACAGCGAAAAAATTGTACAAAAACAGCAAGGTAATAGACCTCGAACAGCCGAAAAAAAGCTGTACTGAAAAACAAGTGAAAACGGGCTGAGTTACTACAATTTTGGCACCGAACAGCAGTAGATTAGAGACCCCAAATCAGCAAGTAAACTTGAGATTGAACAGCAGAAAAATTGACCCCGAACAGTGACCAAATTGACATTAAACACCGCAAATAGCGGCACCGGACAGCAGGTCCGCTTTTGGGCAGAAATGGCCACGGGGCGTGGACCTCCAGCGGTGCACTTATTGTTGCTGAACTTACTTTGGCCATCACTCTCTATCTCGCCATGGAGTACAATTTTCGTCTGTGGCCTCCCCCATGGACACGTTCTCAAACTTGGTCAAAAAAAGATAAAGGACAAACCCACCTCTTGGACAATTGTGGTCGACTACTTAGCAAAGAGGTCACAGATTCATGAAAAATCATCATCACTAAAAATAATGTGGGGAAAAGAACTTGGCTTTAAAGACTTCTCCATGTGCTCACTGGAGAACCGACAAAGTATATCAGTCAAGATTATAGAAACTGGACCAAAAGAACTTCTCTCAAGAAAATAAAAGAGATGAAACTGAGACTTCTCTGTCAAGTACGCTCTTTTTGTGAACTAAGCTCTCTTCTGTCTTCAATCACCACAATTCCTACTAGATTTTTCCTCTATCAAATCCGGACAAAAACTCCTAAAATTGAGACACGTATTTTGAATGCTTGTTTTCTCTGGATTTGTCTTTGCATCGATTAACCATGTGGACCAACTCCCTTCTCTTTCATGAAGCATTCAGACGCTGAACTTTCTTTTGGGCTTCCCACCTGTATTGCACTCCAGAACCTGCATAAGAAAGAAAGAAACCTTTTTTGTCCTTTTCTGCTTTTTTGCTCTTTCTTCGCTTGTACTGTGAGAACCCCCCTCTCTCTGGAATTTTTTTTTTTTAACTTTTGACCTTGTTCTTCCGGAACTTCTACCTAGAGAGAAAAAAGAATGATTCTTTCCTTTGCTCTCCTTATGTGCCCGTGTAATATGATCTGTGTGGCTTCGCATCTGTTATGTGACCTAGAGGTGTTTATATAATGAAAACCTAAGTCAAACTCTGATAATGCGGACTTAAGCTTTGGCCTTTTTTTCGATCAATAAACTTTAATAAAAAGGCCCTTTCCATAATTAAAATTTAGTAGACTAAATTAAGCTCAATTGAGGTCTAAATTCTCATCAAATTTTCAGCACATCTCTCGTAACCTTAGCTGAATTTTGCAATACGCTCTGGTTCAATTAGTTGTCGAATTAAGCTCAACTCCTCGCCGTCAATGCAAATGCAATGCAAAGAAAAATAAAAACGCGATGCATGAGGAAATATTTTTTTGGTGAGAATTAATTCTTTTTTTTTGTGTAGTATAAATAAAAAAAGAAAAATCAAAATTTAGGTGTCATAAACATCTTTTCCATCACATCCAATAAATCAGTCATTCACGGTCCGCTCAATGAACACCCTTATGTCCATCTTTTCCCCACGGATACAAGACCTCATTAAATTCACCGAACTATACTTGGCTCAAGGGCATAAACAAAAGTAATTCTGACTATAATTTGCTCGCCTTGCATAAACAAAAGCAATATGGACTGTAACGTTCGAGTTCCGAAGAGAGCTAGACCACCTGAAAGGCCTGATGGTCCGTGTCCTATGGCATCTCTAACCTACATGTCTCCGTAGCTGCGTTGTTTATGGCAAGAAGAAAGCACCAGGCCTTTCATGGACCTTGAAGAGAAAAAATTAATGGGCTTTGCACTTTCTTTTGAGCCCCATGGCCGATACTTTATGAACTGGTTGGTGCAAACCTTCTGTCCCCGTCGTACTGTGAAAATCAATTACCAAATTGAGGGAGGAAAATGTAGCCCTAGTAGGAATGACTGTCCTCCTTTGTCCCCAGTAAATTGAAATAATTGAAGAGGAATGGTATGGTACTGAAAAGAATACTAATTATTAATGTGGAATGCATTGCATTTCACACTTTCCTACGAATCAAAATAGCACCTTGTAAAAAAAAAGGAACTTAAAGCTGGAAACTTATGTCACAATGTCCTCGGGATCTCACTCCATCATTTGATCAATACCCATCTAAGGTACTGAGTATCCAAATTGTTCTCAGAACGCCTTGTTTGGTCGGAGCCACCGGCCAATATTAGGAGACACCCATGTACAAGAAGAATCTTTGTAGGCCTCGTATTGGGGTATTTAGTGTGGACATAATTTAGGGCTTAAGTACATACAAGTGTTAAAATTTGTGTATGGCATTTATTTTATTGCCAAAACTTTCAAAACAATCACTTAAGTTCTTTTTTTTTTTTTTTATAAAGTGATCATTTAATGCCAACTTTGACAAGCCATATAAGCTCAAATATTAATGAAAAATAGGACATATCGGATTTCCTGTGAGCCACTTCATCTCAAATCGAAGTCAGCAGTGAAATGAGTGTTTTCAAAAAATTTGACAATTAAGTGATCGTTTTAAAAATTTTGTCACTAAAATGAGCATCATACACAAGTGTTGAAACTTATAGTGTACTGTCGCAACCTAAACTTAGAAAACCTTAGGTTAATGGATTATCAAGTTAATTATTTAACTAACCTAACTCAGACTTTCTTAAACTCATACCAAATTGCAACTTAGGTTTATTAAAAAAATTATTTAATTGGAGCCGGTACTAATCATTTTTGAAAGATTGATTAAAAATATTAATAAAATAATGGAAGAACTATTTTATTTTTACGAACCAGAAAAAATTAATCTGGGAACTTGGTTATATTAATTTGGAAAAAAAATCAATGCCATTTCAGTACCAATTTCATGAAATTTTTTTTTCCATTGCTGATTATGAATTGAATGATTTTTACTTAGGGAAAAGTGACATGTGACCATATGATACGTGAAAAAATGAGTTATATTTTGTGTTTCTTTTTTGGTAATATAAAAAATAAAATTTTAAACAAAAATAAAAAAAGCCTGTAATATTTCATTTTAATTCTGATTTTTTGAAAAATTCACTCATTCTCAAAGATCTGGGCTAGAGCAGAACGAAACTCTGACGAGGAACGTGAAGCTCTGGTTAAGGGACTCCGCTTGCTGTTGTTGCTGGTTCCTCGAGGACTGCCATTATTGCCCGTTGCTCATGGCTCATTGCCCAGACACCGTCACCTTCCCCAATCGCTTGTTGCTGTCATTGCTTGATCCTTGACCACCGTGGCCATTGTCTGTTTTGTTTGAGATCTCTCTCCTGGACTTAACTCTCAGATCTAATGCGGACAAAAGGTCTGTGACCTTGGATTAGAGTTTCTGGACCTTCAGATCAGCGAAGATGGAGGTTCACGGCCTTCGATTTGAGGTCGAGGTACTCCACCGGCTTCAAATATGAGGCCAAGGACCTCCACCTGCTTTGGCTATGGTGTTGAGCTTGGTTTTCCGAGGGTCCTTTAACATGGGTTGGAAAAAAGGCGACGGCCTGAGGAGGTGGTGTACATATGCTGGTTGGGGGAGAAGACGACACTTTGCGGCAACCAAGCCATGGAGTTGTCTTCTCTGTTTCAAAAGTTATTTTTATTTTTTGGATCTGGCTTTGAGGAAGGCTTGCTGGGCAAGGCTGGCGAGCCGTCGGGACACGGCCGGTGGCTTGGCTACCAGCCCTCACCAAAGCCTTGCAACCAGTAGAGGGAGGAGGAAGGAGGAAGGAGCAGAAAAAGAAAAAAAAAGAAAAAGGAAAAAAAAGGGAAAAATAAAAGAGAAGAGTAGAAATAAAATATACCTTTTAAAATTCTTTTAATTAAAAAAATTCACCAAATTTGTATTGCATAAAAGTATTTTAGCAATATAATTTTTTAATCAAATTATAAGAAATAAATATTGTATTATTTGATTAAATATAGCAATGTTTAGGCAATACGCATCAAGTATGAGTCGTTAAATTTATATTGTATGAAAATGGCTCAAAATAGGTTAAATGAGTCAATATGGGTTAGATCATATTCGATCTGATCTAAACCCGAGCTGATTCACCCTTTTGACACCTCTAATTGATGCTAAACAGAACATGACTTTTCTTAGTTAATGAATTTGAAGTCAAAATTTGTTTTCTCTAGGTATTTGGTCATTTCTATTGAAAATATCACCTGATGATGATTAAGAAGGTGTGCAATCTAAGTACTGATAGGGACTTATTAAAAAGAATCAAATGTGTTACTACGCCCATGTCCTCCCGTCCAGTGCACAACTTGCTCTGTCTAAATGAAGATCAATGACTACTTTGCCAAATGAACCATATCCTTACCTGACGAACGAAGATGATGAGATTGAAGCCTTTTACTTGCGTCAGCTCACGTTCTTAATCGTTACGGTGGCGCTGACAGATTCATTTGTTGTCCGAAGGATATAATCTTTTCGATCAACGTGTTTTATAAGATAAAGGGGCATTGTCTTATAGTGCTATTACACTCGAGAAGTTTTCACTTAATAAGAGCACACATGGCAATACTTCTACTTCAGAAATCAATTTCTGGCCAGAAACTGATTTTTCTACTTCTATTTAAAAGCAGAAGTTGATTTCTGATAAGAGAAATTCGTTTAGTAACGATTGAAAATTTTTGCTTCCAGAACATTATTAAAACAAAATGTTCTCCGGCGAATTATTATTGGTAGCCAAAAAATTTATATTTCATTTTTATTTTTTAAACATTTATTATTTATGTTTTAAAAATTATTAGTTATATTTTACTCCGGTGGTCAGAGATGGCGACTTGGTGGTGGTCGGTAGCGACAGGTGGAGGCGGTGGTTGGCAGCGACAGGTGGAAGTGGTGGTTGGTAGTGACAAGCCATGATGAGCGTTGGTTGGCTGGGGGGGAGGGGTGGTGGTTGGCGGTGGGCGGCAAAGGTCGGGAGGACGATGGTAGTGCACGGCAATGGTCGGTGATTGGCGGCATCAGCAGAGATTGGTGGTTGGCAGCAGTGGGTGGCAACGGCGGCGGTGTGATTGGGTGAGAGAGACGTAATGAAAAGAGGGTGAGGGAGTATTGAGAAAAGGGTGAACCAAAAATACTTCTTGAGTTGAGAATCAGGTGAACCAAAAAATATTTCTTGAGTTGAGAATCAATTTTTTAACTTCTCCAATTGGGAAAAAAAATTCAAAAGTAAATTTTTTTTTAAAGGTAAAATTTTTTACCAAACGGATTTTGACTTCAGAAGTTATATTATCAAATGGATTTTTACTCCATAAATACTTATAGAGGAGAAATTCACTTTCAAAAGTATTGCCATTAGCACCCAGTTTGAACATCAAGTGACACCACATGGCGGGAGATCGTATGGTATTTAGAAGATTTTGGAGGCGCTGATGGCCGCCATCCTCTTCTTTCTGCTCATCGCTCTACCGACTTTCTACTTGGCCTATGGTTGTTCATGTCTATTCCACGACTAAAAGGTTGGTTCGTCTTTGATGTCCGGGAGATGGGTGTTGTCTAGTATCTTTTGCCAGTGTTCTTAATCTTGCATCTTTTGTGATACTTTATTAATTTCCTAGTACACGTAACCTTAGATTTCTATATTATACTTCTGATATGTAAGAGCTGATGATGAGTCCCTGGCATAGACTGTTTTGTGATACTAATTTACTACTATGTTGTTTGCCAGATTCTCAGATGCTACTTAACAATAATTGCCATGAATAATTTACCTACTTCAGGTTATATATTAGACATACTGATTGAGAACATCGTAAAGTATGTGACATCGACAAATTCGGTTTGATGTTAGTTTAATTCTATACAAAATAGCCAATTAACTCACATGATTACCTTCCGAATTCCGATAACTTTTTCATGTGTATGACATGTACATGTTGGTAATCAAGTCATCTCACTAGCAATATAATTTGTCTTAACTGCATGACAATGAAAACTCTTGAAGAAGTTGGTACACTGGAAGCATCAAAACATTAATAAACAGGACACGGCAATGTCCCTAGAAACAGACCGGCTAAAGGTAACGCCAATGGTACACTCATTCTTAAACATAACGGTTGATTAAGACATGATAAAGTAAGTCGGCATAGAAAATTGTGAGGAATCGCTATAATCTATTTTTTGTTTGGTAAAACACCGGATATTATTGGCAGTTTCTGATATAGTCATAAAAAAAAATAAAAATAAGAATCGTAGAATCATGATGGTGCTTTATAACATAAAAAAACATTCTGGGAGAGGGAATTGTCCGTGGCCGACCACGGCGAGCTACTGTCGTCTTGGTCGTTAGCTCGATGGTGGTGGTCGCCCACGTGTGACAACCGCTGTGGTGGTAGTCCCATCCTCATCTGTTGTCCAGGCGACCTATCGCGCCTTTAGGGTTATCTCTGGATTGGTGGAAATAAAACATTTTGAAAACTCATGCTTAAAAAGAAAAATAGGGATGATTGAACCCGATGAACCTAAAGATATTGCATTTTTTCCTTTTGCAATTGGATGCCTCAATATTTTTCATTAAATCAACTATGTTAATTTGTCAACATTGATGCGCGTACCTAAATGAATTAGAAGAAACTTAATTATTAAATTGTACTTTAAGAAAAAATTTACAAACTTGTAATATTGTTATTTTGAAAAATATATCACATGCTTTTGATTTTGATAACAAATAACCTCTACAATTATCTAGATACAAGTAAACATTGCCTGTATTTAGTAAAGTGGGGGGTCAAATAGGGGCCTGACAAGATTTATATGCGAGACCTCTTGCTCTGATACCACATGAGATTTTTTGAGAATACTGTGAATGCTCTAAAGGCTTAAATTATTAGATGAAGACGTGATTTAAAATTTAATATTCTAATAGAAATTGCCATTTATGATTATAAGCATAAACATAATTGAGAATATTGTGATCAGAAGCAACCGTGGCAAAGAAGAAATAGCAGAATGGAACCAAAGACAAGTCGCGTAAATTCCAACGACACTTGCTCCACACCTTAGAATTTACGATCGCGGACATGGTTACATGCTAGGAAGTAAGATCACGAAAGATACAGGATTAAAAGCAGCAAAGTGATAACATACTGGAAAACATACTGCAAAATTAAGATCACGAAAGAGACAAGATTATTGGGTTGAAGCCAGATCGAAATTAGTTGTCTTATCGATGAGGCGGGAACAATGGTAAGCCGAGCAGATGGTCTGTAGAGCCATGAACAGAAAGTAGAGGACTATTGCCACCACCGCCAGGGCCTTCCAAGCGCCATACACATACCGCTCTATCAGTTTCCGGGCCTTGATGTTTGGTGCAGCGTTGTAGAACTCTGTGACTCTCTTGATCGTCCCCTCCAGTTTGGGATCGCCTTTCACTTCTATGGAGTTGCTCATACCATTAAACAGATGCGTTACTTCGTCGTCCTTGAGATGGCCCGTAACGATGCCCTGTTTCTTGAGCAGCTTCACGTCGTCCGGTGTGTCAATTAGGCCGTCCATTAGCTCCATGAAGCGCGCGAACACTAAGGGATGGGAGATGCTCATCACCTCGTACGCCACCAAGTTCCGTATCACGACTTCTGAGTTGACCCCGAGTTTGATCGCGGGAAGTAGAAATGTGCGCGTTTTCTCTTCGAACTTTATGTCCTCTATGAAGTGCGTTGGGCGGAATTTTATGCCGGCTTTGGCGAGAGAGGACGCTGTGGGGATCAGCGCCTTCTCTTCAGCAGGAGCTTTGCCGGACTCGGATGAACCGATGAATGGCTTCAGTGGAGAATAGAGATCCCTCAGGCCTGGCAGCACCTGGCCTAGGGTGAAAAGCGTCTGGGCCACTACACCTAAAGAGCAACTCTCCACTTCACCTAAAGGGAAAATAACAGCCAGCTCTTTCTCATCATCTAAAGCGCAACTAGCCTCTACATCCGAAAAATCAAGACCACTTTTAGATTCAATGTCTATGATGTCTTTGGGTATATCGATCTTGAACTCGTCACCCCTCCTCACGACCATGCTATAAAGAAGATCCAACAAATGCGCGCGCTTCAGAGCTTTCTTCGGGTCTGGTTTCTCCGGGTCGGGGTACCTTATCGTCTCTTTTAGCGGCGAGAGAGCTATGCAAAAGCCCTCCAGCATGAGAGGCAAGAGACCCTCGACGATGTCCTTCCGCTGGGGGACTCTTAGCGGCGTGCACCCGGCCGTCAACATCTTCATCACAAAGAATATCGGGATTTGGTTCTCCAACATCATGACGTCCCTCAGTATGGCGTCCTCTGCGGGCTTCTTGCCCGCTTGGTCGGCCAGGCCCGGCAAAAAAGATGACGACTTGAGGGTCTCCTTGTCGATACCGTGCCGGCAAAGCAGATCAAACAAGAACAGCGCGTCGACAGTCATGATCCACGACAACATGTCGCCTTCGACGTCCAAGAACTTGTGGTAACACGCGCTGACGTAGGGGTTCAACTGGACGAGCAATTTCTCGAGTTCAGCGAAGCTCATGGGGCAGAACTCCTCGAGGATCTTCTTCACGACGTCGAGCTTGACTCGCTCCATCTCCATGAGCTGAGGCTGGAGGTGGTGATAAGGTCCTAAGCCGACGAGTTGCGGGGTATAAGCCTCAGGCTTGGCGGAGCTGAGTGATTTGGGGACTTGGAAAACGCACACTTTGGAATCAATGTTCTTCCCGAGCTCTTCGTTGAAATTGGTTTTGACACGTTCGAGCCGTTTCCTCATTTCTTCGGAGGAAGAAGACATCGTTGATGATCAAAGCAAGATCAACTCTCAAAATTTATGTTGCCTCTTTTTCTTGTGGGTTGATAGTGTGGGCGTGTCTATAGATTAGGTTCTAGGCATCATACATGCTCTATCCTGTCTTGTTTATATAGAGTTGGGCTTTGCTTATTTTTCCCATTAAACTCCCGAAAACAAAAATTAGGAAGGAAAAATTTTATGGGCTAGACTATCAAGATGGTGTTAATGACACATGGTCATGTCTTATCTCTATACAGCTATATATTAGAACTTTTCTTATCAACGCTGAGCAGTTAAGTGTCTAGAGGAATGAATAGCCATAATAAGTGTTGCACATCATGTTGATACGTAATAAAGTCAAGTCACTAGCAATATATTTTGTCTTTAACTGCCTCAAACTGATCACCGAATAAGTACTGATTCCTTTTCTTGATTGGAAATGTTTTACGCGTGGGAGAGAGAAGTAGGTGGGTTTTTTCCAATTTAGGTTCCAAATTTTTTCTTTTTACCAAAATAGGGCAAAAAAAAACATATTTACTGGATTGGGGCCCGCGCGGCAATCTAAATGCCGCGGGCCCACGCGGCACTTTAAAATGCCGCACGGGCCCCGCGTGCAATCTAAATGCCGCGGGCCCGCGCGGCACTTTAAATGCCGCACGGGTCCCGCGGCAATCTAAATGCCACGGCCCACGCGGCACTTTAAATGCCGCACGGGTCCCGCGCGGCAATCAAAATGAGTGCCGTGCCGGGCCCAGCGTCGGCACTTTTAAATGCGCGCGGCATTTTAAGTGCCGCCTGGGCCACGCAGGCCGTGCTGCCCAATGGCCCGCAAGGCCTTTTTTTTTTTTTTTCTTTTTTTTCAATAATTTGTTAGGCATTTTTAATTATATTTAAAATATTTATATTTATATAAATTATTAAATATACATTTTTATTTTGAGGTTATTTTTATAACATAATTATCAATAAATAATTAAAATTTTCTTAAGATATAGTATTAATTTATTTAGTTCGTAAAAAATGAATAAATAATATTCATAATTTTTTTTTTATTTATATAACATTGTAAATATAAATAATTAACTTATCAAGATAAATTTTTATATAAATTTTTTATTAATTATTTACATACTAAATTAATTAATTACATACATATTAATAAAATCGATAATTATGTTATAAAAACAAGCTTTGAAAGGAAAAAATAATATTATAAATATACACATAAAAAATTAAATATTTATATCAATATAAAATTATAAAAAAATACTTAAAAAAAAAAATTAAAAATTAAAAAAATAAAATTACGCATTTAATATAATTTATTTAGTAGGTAAATAAATAATTAATTTTTTTAAGATAAATTTTTTATATAAATTTGTAAATAAATTAATTTTTAATTAATTATTGATAATTATGTTATAAAAAATAAGCTTCAAGGGAAAAAAAATAATATTAGAAATATAGATATAAAAAAATTAAATAATTAAATAATTATAAAATTATAAAAATAAGTAAAAAAATACGAAATTTAAAAAAATTCCAATTAATATAATTTTATTTAGTATGCAAACAATAATTAATTTATGAAGATAAATTTTTTATATAAATTTTTATTAATTATTTACATACTAAATAAATTAATTCCACAGGGCCGGTGCGACAGCTTTTTTTTTATTTCATATTTATTTACGTATTTTTATAATTTTATAATTATATAACTTTGGCAAATAATTTTTTTCCTTTTGAAACTTATTTTTAAAACATAATTATTAGTAATTAATTAAAAAATTATTAATATGTATGTAATTAATTAATTTAGTATACAAATAATTAATAAAAATTTATACAAAAAATTTATCTTAATAAATTAATTAATTATTTACAGAATAAATAAATTATATTAATTGAAAATTTTATGAAAGTAAATTAATTATTTATATTCAAAAATTTATATAAATATAATAAATTTTATCATATTTATTTATTCATTATTTAGCATACCAAATAAATTAATTAACTTTTTTTAATTTCATTTTTGACATATTTTTATAATTTTATATTTATATAAATTTGTAATATAATTTTTTTTTCTTTGAAGCTTATTTCGAATTTTTTATTATTTTATATTAAATAATTTATATTGTATAATTATCAATTTTATTAATATTATGTAATTAATTAATTTAGAATGTAAATAATTTAATAAAAAATTATATATAAATTTATCTTAATAAGTTATTATTTATATTTACAACGTTATATAAATAAAAATAAATTTTATGAATATTTATTGATAATTATGTTATTAAAAATAAACCCAAAATAAAAAATTTATATTTATACTTTATAAAAATATAATTGTTTTAAATATAATTAAAAATACATAACAAATTATTGAAAAAAAGCAAAAAAAAAAAAGAGGCTCGCGGGCCATTGGGCCGCACGGGGCCCGCGTGGCATTTACTGTTGCGCGGGGCCAGTGCGGCATTTAAAGTGCCGCGCGGCCCCAATCCGGCAAATATGTTTTTTTTTGTTTATTTGATAAAAAAAATTTTAGACCTAAATGGGAAAAAAACCCGAAGCAGGTACGCTAGTGACACCAATGATCACACGTAACAAACAGGACAACTTCTGCTGACTTTTCCATAAGCATTGCAGATCATGTTTGTACGCAATAAAGTCAACGTCACTAGCAATATAATTTGTCCTTGACTGCCTGACACTGATCACCGAGATAAATACTGATTCCTTCTTGGTTGGAAATGTGTTTCTCGTGGGAGAACTCTTCAGAAGTAGGCATACTAGCAACATCAATGATGACACGTTAACGAGCAGAACAATTTCAGCGGTGTTGGACAATCCACGATAAGGCAAAGGTTACATCTGAAGGGGACCGTGCAAAGGTTACATCTGACAGTCACTTATGAGAGGAAAATTTTGAATGAAACCGTTTTTCCAAAAAAAAAAAAATCAGAATGAAAATTATCTTCAAATAAGAGTCTGATTGATTAAATGTGTTTCTTGGGGGACTGGAGTGGGACAAATTTTGTCCGAAAATTCCAGTGAGGTAAAAAATGCTCAAAATCCTTAAACAAACAAACGTCCCGAATTGAACTCTGAATTATATGGCCCCCAAAAAAAAAACCTCTGAAGAGTATGATGTGACTATTTAAAGCCTATAATCGACGGCTACCGATAGATGTTATAAAAGGGTTATTGAAAAGGATATATCTTTTAATGGTTACGGAAAGTTACAACCAATCCTAAAATAGCGGCAAAATAATCAACTAGCGGCTATCATCTTGTTGATCGATTGTTGTGGATATCGATGACTTTCATTGATCAACTTTAAGGGTTCATTGATAACTTCACGTTATGTGTGGTCAATGACTTCACTATAGCGAGGGGTTGATTATCTTCAAGTTATCTATAACTATGTTTATAAATAACACTCTGCTCTCATCAATTATGTCTATCACACATCAATAATAATTAAAAAATGATCATTTTTTGGTGTAATCCTGCTGGATTGATTGGTCAAATGAGGCCGTTTGTACTTATTGAAGGGGTGTCTGCCTCTCATTCGGGGGAACTTAGACAATGTATATTCTTGTACCTGTCCTTCTCTGGGTTCTTAAATCTTTACGACCAAGAGTTTTTGTTGTCATGGTATTTACTATTTATAATGCATGTCATTGAGATTGACCATACGCTATCGCCCGCCTTCATCCCCAACGTAAATTTAAATGTGCCTAAATTTCTTGGGGTCTGCTACAATTTATTTTGCACTTGTTTGGAGAGTCCCGGTTTTAGAGTCTCAGACTGGGAAAGTTAGATGCTAAACAGAGGCGACATGAAACCTTTCTTTGTTTATGCGTTGAAGTTGGAACTTTCCATTGTTGGTATTGAGTAGATTGTTAGGGATTCAATCACAACTATTGAAGATATTATCCAAAGCTTAAGCGCTTGATATTGGAGTCTCCATTCTACCGGAAAATTGTCAAAAATGTCCTAAACCATTTCACCTTTGCCGATTTAGTTCTATTGATTGGAAATTGATGGAGTGGATGTAGACACCACGTGGACAATCTTTAATAATATTTTTTTTCTAATTTTCTTTTTCTGGTTTTTCCATTTTTACCTTTTTTTTTTCCTCCAACGGCCTCAGCGAGGGCCACCCTCACTAGTCCAGAGCAGGTTCATGGAGGGGAAACAAAAAGGAAAGAAAGGAAAATGAGGGGAAAAAAAAAAAGGAAAAACAGAAAAATAAAAAATAAAAAATAAATATATTTTAAAAAATTAAAATATTATGATGTTAGCGCTGCGTGCTAGTAGGATAGCCAACGTCCACATCAGTAATTTTTTTTTATCAATAGGATTGAACAGCAAAAATAAAAAAATTAGGATTGAATTGGTAAATTAAAGGTTTAATACTGATTGACAAAAGTGCAAAAATGTCTAAGACTCTATTCTACCGTTGAAGGATTCGATCAAGATTTGCACTCACAATTCCTAAAGATCAAGGCTATTGGAGCAAAGTGAACATTGTCGTGACCTAAAAAATTGATATTTCGGGTTAATGGAGTAGTGGTTAATTAAATGGATTAACTAACTTAGTCTGAGCTCTCTCAAGCTCTACCAATTCGCAACTTAGGTTTATGTTCAAGGTGATTTAAATTTTGGAGCATCATTGATCTTTCCTTGATAGGTAGATTAAATATCTAAATAAAGTATCTTATTTTCTACAAATCAGATATTTAAGTTTGGGCTTTATTATGTTAATTTTTTCAATTAAGACCCTTTCGATACTATTCTTGTGAAGATTTCTTGAACTGGAAATTCAATTGATTCTCTTGAAAAAATCATAGTGTAATGGTATTTTTTTTAGCTTTTTTTAATTAAGTGAATGCAACATGCAATGCAAAGCCTAACTGTTGATTGCAAATATGACTACATGATGTTCAGACAAACTATATGACACGTATTTTGACTTTGAAAAAAGTCAAATTTTAACGTAAGAAGAATATGAAGTCTAACATATATGGCACACAACATGATTTAATTAAAACTACATGACATGGTATAAATGACAGGCAATGATGCACTACTATGACATGCGAAAATGAGATCGTTCTAGAGCCCAAATGACATGCAAATTGAACTAACAAAGTTAATATAACAATTAATATAAATTAAGAAATTGATCACAGGAAAATATAATTTTATATTAAAAAGTATCTTGACGTTAATTCCAATTTAGATCATGATTTGATGTCTTTTGTAATTTTCTAAAAAAAAGATTCAAATAAAAGTATAATAAACATTGAGCATAATACACCTTATAATCCGATTTTCCAGTAAGTTCACCTCGTACCAAAATTTAGGATCGGAAGGGGAATTAATTCACATCGTACCCCGAGGGTGGGGTCCAATGGTTAGTTTTGATATCGGACTGTGTCGTACCCAAATGTTATGAGTCGGATAATGAAGTCCGATTTTGTGAAACTTGTCGGTCCAATCTCAAATTTGTGGAATGTGACGGACAATTTGATGTGTAGATGAGATCGTACTTCAAGGGTGAAGTAGGAAAGTCATCTTTAATGCACATTTTCCGAGGACAAAGGCACATAGGAGCATATATTATATTAAGGTAGATTATAGAAATACTTTCGGCCAACTCAGGTAGGTGCCGAATTATGAAGGGCATAAGGCCCAGATCTTATTCAAATTAAGAAATTATCTTATGATATTTGAAAAAATCTTCAGATTAATTCTTAATCAGGAAAAGATATATTCAGAATTTTTAAAGCGCCCAAACATCTATGTTTCGAAATTCAAAGATATGCACAATATCCAAAATTAAAAAAACAAGACACGAAATATTCCAAAGATATGCCAAATATTTCAGAGATATGATCAAAAACCTAAAAATATGCTTCATAATATTATTGGAAGTCAAACAAATCAGATTTTTTAGTTCAAAAATCCCAATAGATGACATCCAACTGCAAACAAGGCAACAAGATAATATCAATATACAGAAAGATCTGAACTTTACCTTATCTTGAGGATTGCTTTCTTAAGCAACTCTTAGGATCTAAGCTCGAAGTGAGGACTGGTTTGGCTAGGAGAGGATTGCCTGAACAAAGAAACTCGACAAAGCGTTAGTCACAGCTCGAGATGATGGCGCTTGCTAGTTCAACGTGGCTTGTCTCACAGTCACAAATTTATGCACAAATCCGCCCAAAAAATCAGTACTAAACAGCGTAGGAATTGTACAAAACAGCAAGGTAATAGACCCTGAACAGCCCACAAAAAGCTGTACTGGAAATCAAGTGAAAATGGGAATTACTACAGTTTTGGTACTGAACAGCAGTAGATTAGAACCCCAAATCAGCTGCAAACTGAGATTGAATAGCAGGAAAATTGACCCTGAACAGTGACTAAATTGACACCGAACACAGCAAATAGCGGCACTGGACAGCAGGTCTGCTTTTGGGTAGAAGTGGCTACGGGCGTGGACCTCCAGCAATTGAGGCCGAACTTACCTTTGGCCGTCACTCTCTATCTCGCCGGGTAGTGCAATTTTTGTTTGTGGCCTCTCCCATCTACACGTTCTCAATCTTGGTCAAAAAGATTAAGGACAAAACTCACCTCTTGGACAATTGTGGTCGACTACTGAGCAAAAAAGAACCAAGCCATTGAGATCACAGATTCATGAAAAATCATCATCACTAAAAACAATGGGGAAAAAGAACTTGACTTTAAAGACTTCTCCGTGTGCTCACTGGAAGAACCTACAAACTATATCAATCAAGATTATAGAAGCTTGACTTAAAGACTTCTACCGAGATTGAAAAAGAATGATTCTTCCTGTAGCTCTCCTTATGTGGCCGTGTATTATGAAGTGTGTGGCCTCACATCTGTTATGTGACCTAGATATATTTATATAGTGAAAACCTAAGTTAAATCATGATAATGCGGGCTTAAATTTGGCCTTTTTTCGATTAATAAACTTTAATAAAATGGCCCTTTCCATAATTAAAATTTAGTGAGCTAAATTAAGCTTAACCGAGGCCCAAATTCTCATCAAATTTTAGACACATCTCTCCTAGCCTTAGATGAATGTTGCAATATGCTCTAGTTCAATCACCTATCGAATTAAGCTCAACTCCTCACCGTCCAATGCAAAATGCAATACAAAAAAAATAAAAATAAAAATGCGATCCATAAGAAAATATTTTTTTGGTGAGAATTAATTATTATTTTTGTGCAGTATAAATAAAAAAAGAAAAATCAAAATTTAGGTGTCAATAAACATTTTTTACATCAACATCCAATAAATCAGTCATTCACACCACCTTAACAAACACCCTTATGTCCATCTTTTCCCCACGGATACAAGACCTCATTAAATTCACCGAACTATATTTGGCTCAAGGGCAGTAGCAGGTGCATAAACAAAAGTAATTCTGACTATAATTTTGCTCACCTTGCATAAACAAAAGCAATATGGACTGTACCGTTCGAGTTCCGAAAGAGAGCTAGACCACCTGAAAGACCTGATGGTCCGTGTCTTATGGCATCTCTAACCTACATGTCTCCATAGCTGCGTTGTTTATAGCAAGAAGCCTTTCATGGACATTGAAGAGAAAAAATTAATGGGCTTTGCACTTTTTTTTTTTTTTAGCCCATGGCCGATACTTTGTGGACTGGTTGATGCAAACCTTCTGTCCCGTCGGATTGTGAAAATCAATTACCAAATTGAGGGAGGAAAATGTAGCCCTAATAGGAATAACTGTCCTCCTTTGTTCCAAGTAAATTGAAATAATTGAAGAGGAAAGGTATGGTACTGAAAAGAATACTAATTATTAGTGTGGCATGCATTGCCTTTCACACTTTCCTACCTTGTTAAAAAAAAGCAAAAAAAAAGCACTTAAAGCTGGAAAATTATGTCACAATGTCGTCGGGATCTCATTCCATCAATTGATCAATACCCATCTAAGGGTTGTGAGTATCCAAATTGTTTCTTAGAACGCCTTGTTAGGTCGAAGCAACCGGCCAATATTAGCAGACACCCATGTCAAAGAAGAATCTTTGTAGGCCTCATCTTAGGGTGTTTAGTGTGGACATAATTTAGGGCTTAAGTACACTACAAGTGTTAAAATTTATGTACGACATTTATTTTATTGCCAAAACTTTCAAAATGATCATTTAAGTGTCAATTTTTTTTGAAAAATGATTACTTTATTGCCAAAACTTTCAAAACAATCACTTAAATACCAATTTTTTTAAATGATCATTTCAATGCCAACTCCGACAAGCCATATCAGCTCAAATATTAATGAAAAATAGGACATGTCGGATTTTGGTGAGCCACTTCATCTCAAATCGAAGTTGGCACTGAAATGAGTGTTTTTCAAAAAATTTAACACTTAAGGCATTGTTTTGAAAATTTTGCCCTAAAGCGAGCGTCATACACAAGTTTGAAACTTGTAGTGTATTGTCACGACCTAAACTTAGAAAACCTTAGGTTAATAGGTTATCTGGTTAATTATGTAACTAACCTAACTCGGACTCTCCCAAACTCATACCAAATTGCAACTTAGGTTTATTAAAAAAATTATTTAATTGGAGCCGGCACTAATCATTTTCGAAAGGTGATTAGAAATATTAATAAAATAGCAGGAAAACTATTTTATTTTCTACGAACCAGAAAAAATTAATCCGGAAACTTGGTTATATTAATTTGGAAAAAAAAAATCAATGCCCTTTTGGAACCAATTTCATGAAAAAAAATTCGTTTCCATTGCTGATTGTGAATTGAATGATTTTTACTTAGGGAAATGTGAATGTGACCATATGATATGTGAAAAAATGAGTGATATTTTGTGTTTTCTTTTTTGTAATATAAAAAAAAAATTTTAAACAAAAATAAAAAAATTCCCGTAATATACTTTTTAATTCTGATTTTTTCGACAAATTCACTCATTCCCAAAGATCTGGACTAGAGCAGAATTTTATCTACTACGTCTTCGGAGATTCGAGCTAGTATGTAGATAAGTGTATGGAATAATATCATCCCTGTTACCAAAGTGCGAATGCGAAATTATCTACTAAATTATAATCCCATTCCATAAAATCATAGCCAAAGTATATAATTTATTTTTTGACGGGATAAGGCACAAGGGCATATACTGTGGGCATGTTTGTTTATAGAAGTGCACACTTTATAACAATTAAGCAATCAAACAAACATGACAAAAATAAAAGTAAAAGTGGGCAATTAAATTGAATTTTCAAAAAATGAAAGGGGTGACCGAAAATATGAAGTGAGGGTCCACCTTTCCTTTTGAAATTTGAATTTCAAGTTTGAGAAAATTATCTTTAAGGATTTGAAAAACTTCTCTCAGAAAATTCCCAAAAATTTGGATGAACGTCCAATCAAATCTTATCTTATCTTTAATCAAATAATTTCAAAGAACATCACAAGAGATAGACAAAATAACAACCAAGCAATCAATCCAACCAACCTACTTGGTATAGATAATCATCAAAATTAAAAGAGATATCCACTAAAGTTTTATATCATTCAAATTAGCTCAAAATCTCATCCATAACATAGAGATAATATTGAACAAACAATGGATAAATGCAATCCACCGATTCAATAGCACAAGATATTGTCATAACAAAGCTCATCTATGTGTATAATTCAACCAAGAGAGGGTATATGTCAAAAAATCAATTTTTGGTTCACAAAAATTCTTAACTTTTCCGATTCATCCAATTTGATCTAAAAATTATGAACAAATTTCCGAGAAAAGATATTTACAACCAATTTCATCAGTCTCAGAAAAATTCATTGAATTTTATCTAATTTCATGATCAAGTCAAACATGCTCAAAAAATCAACATTTTTAGGAAAGGGATTCAACTTTCTGTCTTGACATGAAATTGATAGAAAAAGATCAATTTTCCGAAATTTGATCACAAATTCACATGCATTCATCAAAGTACATGAACGCATATGCATGTTATCAAACAACCAAGCATGAACTTGCAAACAAAGGCTAAGAAAATTACCTCTTTTACCATAATTTTCCAGAAAAGCATGCAACTTGATGATTCGCCTAAAGTTGCGTCTGATTAGGCTGAGTATGAGGTCTAGATCATTGAGGTTTTGCATAAAGATAGAAAAATGAGTTGATTTATGTTGACACTTGATTTTTCAGCCATTTTATTTTTAGAAAATTTTAAAAATCCATAAAAATTCAGAAAATTGAAAAAAATCAGCTTTGGGGACCTTGGTCTGGCCTAGGGATCCAATTTTGAGCAAAAAATAATTTTCCTTATTTTCAGTATTTTTTGCATTTTATTTTCAAAATTTATAAAAAATCAAGAAAAAATAGGGAAATTACAAAATCAACTTGGAAGCCCTAGCTTAGCCTAAGGAACCAATTTTGAACAAAAAAATAATTTTCCTTATTTTTTGCATTTTTTAATATTTTTCAGAAAATAGAAAATATATAAACAAAAAAATAGCATCCGTGGCCACAAAAATACAAAAAAATATTCCATATTTTTTTCTTAATTTTCCTTCTTTTGGCCAAAGAAATTTGAAAAAAATTAATCTGGAAGTGGGATTTCTTTGTTAATCCCATTTTCAAATAATTGAAAAATTCTAGAAATTCCATTTTAATTCTGTAATTTTCAATTTTTACATTTTTGAGTCGTGTCATCCCCCTCTATTTCCAAAATTAAATCCAGTCCAAAAATTCGCTGAATGGTCAATTTCGTGCAAAAGGACCAAATTGCAATTTCTGATTTTTCAATTTAGTCCTTAAAAATGCTTAAATTCATTAAAATTTTTCTAGGGACTGAATTGAAAATAAGAGCACGTCACCCTATAGTTTTTGGCCTTCTGATCCATTGGTGGAGTCAATTTTTGCAAAAAGGTCATCCAAGATTTGAATTTTGTAAAATGGACCCCGGGTCAAAATTCTAAATTGGGATTTTCGTACAATTACCCCACAAAATTGGGAAAAATCCATCTCTAGACGAACTAACATCTCTGAGTCCAATTTTGGGGTTGAATTTCCTAAATTTTGAAATTTTGACGGCCAATTTCGCAATTTACATAAATCGGGTCAATCGGGTCGGGCAAGATCCGACCGATTTGACCCGGCTTGGCCAATTTGCACAGTGCTCCTTCTTCCCCAAAACGAGGGTTCACGGGGCGAAGGGATTCTGGGGACTTCAAACAAAGAAAAAGGGCTCAATTTGTCTGGATTTTCGGCAAAAGTATAAAATGTTGGGAAGGGCTAGATTCAGTTAGACAGATACGTACAGAGAGAGCGAGAGAGAGAGAAGATTGGAAAAAGAGAGAGAGAGAGGGAGAGAAAAGCTCTCTGGGAACCTTGCGCCATCATCATAGAGAGGCAGAGCCGAGAACTCGAGGGCCGCTCCGCCGCGATTCAAGCTGTTTCAGGCCCCGCAGTGGCCACCACCAGTTCCATGAAGCTTCGGGCAACGCATGAGTTCCATCATTCGTCATTTCATCGCCAAAGAAGGTACATATCATGTTCGAGTTCGAGCTCGGCCTTCAATGGTCGAGCTCTGTTCATTCATTCATTCGACCATAAACTAGGTTCAATCGATTCCTTGTTTCGTCCTGATCTCGTTCCTGCATTTCTTTTCCATTTTCATCGCGTGAATCCTTGCGTCGACCTCCAAACACTCGCGGCCTGTGATGAACTCATGAGCTAACTTCACGCTATATCAAGTCAATCCAAGCGTCAGGTAAGTTGCTTCATGCTCGTGTGGTGCTGTTAAATGATTTCGACGATTTGTTTAAGCGCTAGATGTGGTTAGGGCGAGCTCGCCGGAGATCAGCTTCGGTCGGAGAAAGTTCAGTACATTCTGTTAGTCTGCTTGACCTGTGATTACGATATGTTAATCGTCTGTTGAGTAGGATTCTATTGGCGTTAAAATCATGAAATTTGGTTAGGTTTTGGCGTCGGGCTAATCCTCCGACGAGGCGCCGACGATGGAACACCGGCGCTGATCATCTTCCCCGGCAAAAGGTTGACCAGGTCAACCTTCGTTGACCTGGTCAACGACGACGTGTCGCTGACGTGGCTCGCCACGTCAGCCGCAACGTCGGCTAGGCCGTTGTAACGAAAAAAAAAAACAAATTAACAAATTCCAATCCGACGGTTAGGGGCAAGCCACGTGTCGAGATCCTGATATTTTTGAGAATAAAAATTTTAATTCGACTTTAATAAACATTTTTAGAATTAATGGAAACGAACGGTCCAGATTTCATCCTTTGATTAGATCCTGACCGTAGATCATTGTTTGAAAATGAGCGGGTGGATGGGCAACACGTGGCGAGTGTGTGGCCGTCAGATCAAGGTTTAGGCGGGAAAATGAAAAAAATGGAATAAAAAAAATCGAAATTAAACCCTAAAACTACGTCGTTTGGTCTCGGGCTAGGTTGTATGGGCCTTCAGGCCGGGTTTGGTAGTGGGCGGGTCCATTTGACTCGGTCCGTATAACCCAATAAAAAATAATAAAAAATAATAATGGAAAATCCAAAAAAATTAATAATTTTTTTTAGAAAAATAGAAAATTAATAAAATTAAAACTATGTCGTTTTGTCCTCGGGTCTTAGGTCTAGACCTTCGGGTCAATTGGGGCCGGGTCGACCCGACCCGGTCCGAAAAAAAAATAATTAATAAAATTAAAATATGTAATAAATAAATAAATAAATAAATAAAAATCCCGAAAAAAGTAAAAATTCATAAAAATCATAAAAAAATATAATAAAAATATAATATAATATAATATAATAAATGAAAATAAAAAAACCGAAAAGAAAATAATAATAATAATAATAATATATATAATAATAAACAGTAGTAAATAATAAATAAATAAAATAAATAAATATTAATAAAAATAAATGATAAAAAATTTAATCATAAAAATTTTAGAAAATAAAAAATAATAATAAAATAAAATAAATAATAAAAAAATAATAATAATAAATTAAAAATTCAAAGAAAATTCAGAAAAATTTAGAAAAATTCTCAGAAATTATGGAAATTAGGAAAAAGCCACATTTAGTTAGTTTGACCCATTTTCGCATTTTAGGATTCCCCGAGCATTCCAAAATGACCATTTTGCCCCTCTGGTCAATCTGACCAAAATTATTCTAAATCATCTCGAATCACCCTCGAACCTAATTGGTGTGTTTCCTCGACTTCTAGGACTCCCCGTTGCTTGTTTTGACTGGTTGTGGCGTGATTTCTCTCTGAATTGGTTCATTAATTGCGCATTTATTTCTATGATTGTGTTGATAGGATAGATACCCCCATTTGCATGAACCCCTTAAACTTTTAAAGCCTACATTACCCAATCTCGCATGCATAAACTCCTTATACTAGGAAATCACTCAACTTAGGTACCGAAAGGGCGTCGATAGTAATATTGACGTAACTAAGTCCCCGAACCCAAATCTCTGATTTTTGTAGAATCGAACGATCCCTCCCAATCACTCGATAGGGTTTCCAACCATACCCTCCAATAAATGGTTGGTGGCGACTCCGATGACATGCACGCTGATCACACGTCACCCGACCACACTAAGGTCGATATCGATTTAAAATTTCTTGACGCGATTTGGTATGGACTTGGGAGGGCCCGAGCGAAGCCTAAAATACCAAAATGGGCCTAGCAATCCATTAGCCCTCCTCATTCCTTCGGGAGGGTCGCAACAATTTACCAATGAACGGGGGTTGATAAGTGAACTAAATAGAAGCTCGATCGGCAAAGTTGCTCGATGAGGCCTAAACTGGACATGGGCTGAGCGGTTGAATAGAGGCAATAGCGGCTGTGCAGGCGACACTAGCAAACCTCTAGGGTGGCTAGAGGAGTTGCTGGTCAACAAGACTTGGCTAGAGCACTGGTAGGTTGGATGATGGTGCTATAAGGAGCCGAGGCTGAGCTGGTGGCGGCTGACGGATGGTAAGGTGTTGCATGGTGGACGGCTGTCTGGAGGGGATCTCAGCCAAGGGAGGATCGTCTCAACCTTGGGGGAGATAATCAAATTCCTTAATAATTCTGAATAATCCTCTTGAGTGTGCCGAAAGTTTTAGATATGGCCAACCTCCTCAAGTGTGAGCCAAGGCCATGCTTATATAGAGCACGGTCCTACTTATCCTAGTATGAGTAGGATTCTTTGTGGATCGCTGGATCGAGAGTCCTAGCTAAAAAGTGATCTATTGTTAGTCGTTAGATCATTAGTATAGCGCCCCAGAGCACTACCTCAAGGCTTATTCATTCCTCTCTCTATTATTAATATATTAATCTTTCAGTTAAGCGCATACGGAAACAAATCGAATCCTTAGATAAATACAACAATAGGGATGGAAAACCAACAATCAGCATACAGTAAAACCTCATTTTATTAATTTACTATTAACCCTAGAAGTTCGTATCCACAAGCCCGACCTGAGGGTCACTTTCTACAACCAACAAAAAGATACAGGGTCAGAGTCGGGATGAACACTACTCCCAAATAAAAATACTCCATAACGATCCACGTCCACGTCCACGTCCTCCATTTTACACCAGTGGTCGACAAGGGTCTCAAAGTCCTCGTTTGGGTTAAAGGTCAGATCCTCCACTTGTCTTAGGTTCTAAAAAATGGTTGACAACAACGGATGAGATAAATCTCAACGAGTTAATGACCTAAGCCTCAATTAGGAGGTCAACTCAGCTTGGATGCACCTAATGCATGCAATACAATTCAATATTCTTATATGTGCCATCATACAAATATAGGCAATCAACCATTGCCTCGGCACACGGTCGACATATCTTAAACCACGATATGCAAAATATACACAACATGACTAAACACCCGTCAGCTTCCTCACATCCAGTGCACTCAGACGTCTTTTAATTATCACTGCCACTCAGGCATTCATTCGATCAATTACAACCGATCGATGGCACGCCCGTTACCATATGGGGTTCTTCGAGCTAATCCATGCATTTCTCAAACTAATGCCAATCTCATGCCAAAATGAAATAAATAAATCACATGTGATCACATACACGTAATTAAATAATCAAAGCTATACAAGCCAATTTATATAGTAATTCCCAATGTAGATATCATGATTCAAGCATAAACTATCACAATGTAATATTAGAAAATATTAATAAAAATAATAATATTAGAATAAATCGATAGCTTATTGCCCAATTTTGAATAGATTATCACCAAGCACATGATAGCTTATCGCCTAACTATGATTGCTTATCCTCCAAACCATGATAGCTTATCACATAACTTGATAACTTATCACCAAATTTTGATAGCTTATCAACTAATCTATACTTAATTAGTACTAAATATAGTTAGTCTAATCTAATTACATCCTAATCAAGTTTAACCTACTAATTGAGGGATTAGGGCGAAAACTCACCCGACAATGATTCCAAAGACATGGGCACGACGGTAGCGGTGATGGCTACGCGTGGCTTGCTCTAAAAACTACATGGAATGACGACGGATAATGGGTCTCCACTGATCAGCCTCTTTGCAGCTCAAACCCATAAAAATCCAACAACTTTTAGACAAACAGTCCTTAGATCCACGTATCCCTTGATCTTACAGTCGTGTAGAAGAAAACGGAGCTCAATTTGTCATCCGGACAAGCTCAAATGAGCGATGTCTTCTCGAGCGCGGGTAGAAATCCGAGAGAGGGAGCTTCCACGAAAACAAAGGGGGAAAAGAAATAAGAAGATAGAGAAGAGGGTCATGGCAACTTGAGAAAGAAAGAAGAGAAGGGGACACACATTAATTAGTATTAATAGCTTTTGTCTCACATGAAAATATCAAAGGGCAATTTGGTAATTTCACAACAAGGGGGTAGATTGGTCATTCGCCACAAATAATTGAAGGTACTTTGGTAATTTAGCACTCAAGGGAAAAATGGTAATTTTGCAAAGGGGTAAAATGGTAATTTCAAGGAAAAAGGGCAAAATTGTAAATTTACCTTTATGGGAAAAATGGTAAATTCATTCTTAAGGTTTGGCTAGGACGAGGCTTAGGTGCGAATGGTCTCGATGCTTCGATTCGATGACTCAATTATCCCTGCTCACTTTTTCTTATCCAATACTTCGGATTTCCAATCCTCTTTTCAATTCGATAATTCATCATCCAATTATTATCTCTTAATCCTCGAAAATCTAATATTATTTATCTTACAAATGACCAAAATTTGGGATGTCACAATTAGAGTCCATATCTCTTAAAACTCTAGCTAGATAAGATCCCTAAACCGACAAAACTCGAGAATCATGATGATGAGACACATAAATCAATTAAGGTAAAGTGCATTCACTATGGGATTGAGTATGACTATAATATTAATCATGGAACATCTACTATGTGGAAGCACTTGAATAAGTGCAAAAAGTATCCTCGTGCAGATAAGAAACAAACGATTTTTGCACCACGTAACAAAGATGTGGTTGGTTAGGTAGGGAAAAATACTAGTGGTACTGGTGGTAATGTCTTGACAATGTGGAAATTTGATGAAGAACATAGTAGGCATATGCTTGCTCGGATGATCATTATTGATGGACAACCTTTTACCATGATTAAGTGTGTTGGTTTTCGTGATTATATCAGTGAAATACATCCTCTCTTCTTGCATGTGTCACGATTTACAATTGCTAGAGATTGTATGAAGTTGTATTTGAGTGAAAGAACTTGTTTGAAAGCTTACTTTGGTAAGCTTAATCCTAGGATTGCACTCATGACTAATATGTGGAGTTCCTTGTAAAACTTGAACTATTTATGTCTCACTGTGCATTTTATTGATGAAATTGGAAGTTGCATAAAAGAATCATCAATTTTGTGGTGGTGGTAGAGAAATGTATTTATGAATGGGGAATAGTCACAAGGGTAGGGAGATTGGGAAGATGGTGGAGAAATGTATATATGAATAGGGAATAGAAAGAAAGGTCTCCGCAATAATTGTGGATAATACTAGTTTTAGTAATTTGGCCGTTGGTTATTTGAAGAAAAAATTTCAAGTGAAAGGTTTTTGGATCTTGAATGGTGATTATTTACATATGAGGTGCACCGCTCATATAGTAAACTTCATTGTAAAAGATAGATTGAAAGAAGTGCATGATTTTATTGCACGTACTTATAATATAGTTGGGCATGTAAAGAGTTCTCTCATGAGAGCAAAACATTTCAATCTTATATTGTGAGTGAGAGGATCACATACAAGGGTTCAGTATGTCTTAATGTTGCCACTAAATGGAACTCGACTTACCTAATGTTGGACATAGCCATAAAGTTTAGAAAATCTTTTCAAAGAATGGAAGAAGATGATTATCTTTCTTAAGGGATATTGATAATGATGCTCCTCGAAATGAAGATTGAAAAAATGCTATCATTCTTTTTAAATTTCTGAAGCAGTTTTATGATGCCAACAAAAGATGTCGGCGAGTTCATATCTTACTTCAAATAATTATTTTGAGGAGATAGCTTTTTTTGTATAAATATTTGAATGATGCAGCGAATACTTTGGACCATAAGCTCAAAGCTATGGGAATAAAAATGAAAGAGAAGTTTGACAAGTATTGTGAGAGTTTGGATAAAGTGGTTATGATGGTGTTAATTGCAGTTACATTGGATCCTACAAAAAAGTTGCATTATGTGAAGTTTATTTATGGACAAATGTATGATGATGAAGTGAAAATTGATGAGATGCATGATAAGGTGAAGCTTGCCATGGAGACTTTGTTTGAATTTTATGAGCAATCCTTTGTTGGTTCTTCTAGCAAACGAAATTTTGTGGTTCAAGTTCAATGTGAGTTCTAGTAGTAGTGGTTCCATCGCTGTTGACAATGAAGGTAACATTGAGAATGACATCTAACCTTTGTGAAAAAGATTTCTTCACATGAAGAAAAACACGTTTGATGACAAAAAATCAAAGCTTGATCGGTGTTTTGAAGCTAAAAGTGAAGATGTCCTTAATCTTGATCTTTTGATGTGGTTGAAGAGTGCTGGGTCAAAGTACAAAATCTTATCATTAATGGCTCAGGATGTTTTGTTTATTTCAGTGACTCATTTGCTTCAGAGGCAGCTTTTAGTACATCATGCCGTGTGCTTGATGGTTGTTGAAGTTCTCAGAGTGGTAGAAGGTCTGATTTGGACTCAAGATGGGTTGAGAGCCATTCACATGCCGATTAATATTGAAGAGTGCATCGAGAATGCGAAAAAGTTTGAGTCAGGTAAGTTATGTGTATTTCTTTCTATCTTGTAATTCATTCTCCTATCTATCTATTGAATGAATATTTTTCTAATCTTTTTTTTTTATTTTTAGATTTGGATTGTCTTAGCGAAGACATTATCATTGGTAAATAGACTTCATTTTGTGAAAACTACGATTTTGTGGTAAGTAAATAGACTCCATCGATGACACTTTTGCATTTGTCTCTAAAGTATGGTTTGTTGTTGATTTTTCTTTATGTATATTTTTAGGTCTTTTTGAGAAATTTCGTACTAAGTAGATTGGCTTGTGATATCACTCTTGGAGGAGGATTTATGCCTACAAGTTTCAAAGTAGGTTTCGAGTCTTTTTCACTTGCAAGACAAAAACGAGAGATTATTAGAGGATTTTGTTGGTAGTGCAACAAGAAGACTTGTACTTATTGATTCAGCATTTTGAGATTTGCAGAATATTGGGAGGTATTTCCACTTCATTTTGTGCTAACGTAATATGCAAATTGATTGACCGGTGTGTAGGTTCAAAATCTGGGTTATAATGAAGGGAGACAAGGAGCTTGTCAGTGCTTTTAGGGGCTTCGATATGTATGTCAACATGATCCTCGAGGATTTTACTAAGTAGTATGTATCTCTCTATATCAAATTTAGTTGTGCCTCAAGATGCTTCTCGTATTACTTTGGGGCGAAGGGAAGCCATTTGTGTTGTTGACAAAATTTTATTCTCTGAAGGGGTAAATGACCTCAATTTGAATGTATTAGCATTGGAAGTTGTCAAAGTTGTGGTTTATAAGGAAACCATTTGTCCTCAACTTGATCTATGCTTCTTAATCAAAATCGGTACTTGCATAAGAATTTACAATATGGTATTGCTCAACATCCAACGCACCATTCTTTTCTCTCTCACTCCTCTTTTTATTGAGTTTCTACATGTAAACTGTGTAAGCTTCATGTGATCATAAGATTCTATTTTCATTCGCATATAGGGAAATCAAGTAGACCCTAGAACTGGACCAAAAATAGGGTCGATACCAAACTAGGTTCCAAGATAAACAGAGTAGGTTCTCGGTTCTAAAAAATGGGAATAGATTATAACAGGGTAGGGTTTAGGGTCTAGGTCTGGACCCTAATCACTTGACCCATGCTCACCCATAATATTTTATTACATATTTTAGGTATGTATTATTATTTAATAATTTTTTATTAAAGAATACTGGCATGGAATTAGAAAATTAAAAAAGAAAGAAAGAGAGGGAGAAATAAGAAAATGAGTAAATAAAAATGAAGTATAAAAATCAAATTTTAAATGAATAAATTCAAACTTGAAAATGATTTTTCCAGTTCTCAAAGAAGGAGGGGCAATAAGATTTCTTGAAACAACCATACCACCTTCGTATCCTTCTCGTCTATATCTCTTTGAACCTTTATGAATCCTTTGGAATTCTTTGATTCACGTCGAAACTCTACAAAACGACAGGAGAGCTGGAATTCCTTCTCCCCTGTAACTCTTTTGTTCATGTTAAAAGACCATGAAAGCCGCAAGAGAGTCAAAACTCTTTTTGGTCTATAATTTTGTAGTTCACGTTGAAGTTTTCTGAAAGTGTTAAGGGAGTCGAAATACTATACTTTTCAGAATCATGAAATGCATGATTATGTTTTCTCTCTCTTACTAGGTTTTCAATTCGTTGGCTGATTTATCTCATCCCCATTATTGCATGTTGTGTACAATTCTAGTTATAGTTGAACCTGTGACTCTAGAGTATTGCAATGCGCTGATTTGCTGTTTAGGATTTAGGTTGTACATAACCGTGGATTGTTGATGTTGGTATTTACATTTGTGCATTTGCGGTTGCTTTAGCAGTGAATTATGAAAGGTACTTGCAATTTTCATTTGTATATTTTTAGATTCATTTATCACGATACCAAACAATCAACATTATCACAATGCTCTTAGTATCCAACATTTGTTGTTTAAGATTTAGATTGGACGATTAGGGGAGTACCTAGCCCCTCACAGTTCCAACAAATTACTAATACTATCGGGAGTGTACATTATCAGGGTGCCATTCAACACGATAGGACATTTATGAAATTATTGTTGGTAACAAATTATGGTAAAGTAATGGAAGGTCAACAAGTTAATTAGTTTGTTAGTTTGGTTCATTTCACTGAAATTTTAACTAAAATTGAACTAATTTATTAACTCCAATTCATTGTATTGATTAGCCAAGAGCTTAGGTTTGACCCTGCGCAATTTTTGCCTTTTTCACCTCTTTCTTGCAAAGTAGAATCAAATCTAATTGAATCAATCAGTTACAGAAATTCCTGTCCATTGGTACACAACCGAGACACGAGAACATATATTTAGTTATTTCACGGCCATTTTTGTATACTAGAAAATTACGATCACAGACGAGATTAAGAGTATCTTAGTCATAACAAACAGTAAAACATGCAAGGAAATTAAGATAGCAGAAAAAGACAAGATTAAGAGTGACACACAGATTGAAGCCAGAATGAGCTCAGTTTGTCTTGCTAACGAGGCTCGAACACTGTAAGCTGAGCATAAAGTTTGTAGCCCCATGAACAGAAACAAGAGGACGGTCACCTCCATTGCCAAGATCTTCCAAGCACCATACATATCACTCCCACCATATTATAGGTTTTTAGTGATTAAGGCAGCATCGTAAAACTTGTTGACTTTCTTGATTGTCTCGTTCAGTGGGCAATCGACATTCACTTCTATTGAAAATATATCTCGAGTTTAAGCCTGAAGTGAAAATCTAAATTTCGAAAGTAAATATATCTTGATTGTGAAAGTTAAAGGAAAAATCTTAAATATAACAGATGTTATTTCTATGTTGAAGATGCAGTCAAGATTGGATAAAGTTTGTTTTGAACCAATATAATTATCCTCTGTTCGGTGATATCCCAAGTTGGAGAAAAGAAGATTTTCTGAACATGAAATTCTTATTTCATGTTGACTTTGACTGTGGAAACATAAGCTTGCTGATTGGACGAAAAAGAAAGTGTGATCGGATTGATTTCCTTGTCTAATTCAGTGTTGATTTTTGACGATCTAATATTTACTTCTCTAGCGGTGACATAGAGAATAAAAGGGCTTGTCTTATGTGGGTCTTGTTTTTTTGACATTCATAAAAGCAACGAACATCGTTGTGACATTCTGGAAATTTGACCTATTATCGAGATTTGTAATAAAGACTGGATATATTTCATTAATACGCTCTAATCGAATCTCACTCGGAATTAGCTACTCCGAGATGACTTACCGAAGGGGAAAGGCTAATTGGGACTTTAAATACGTGGACCTGATCAGTCGATGCACGTATCTCCTAAACAGCCACCCGTTGGTCCGAGCATTTGCTAGAGTCGATGTTAATGGATTAGACCACGAAATGAATTCCGATCTTGGACAAGCGAGTTCTCATGAGTGTTACAGTTGAGTTTGGGCATAGTCATAGTTAGTTCAACGGATTCGCCAGTCCGATTGGAAGTGTCGTGCAGTGGGACCTTAAGTTGGAATCGACCGGTTCGCCCCTAGGTTGCTATAGACTCCCAAGACCGTAGGTAATGGTAGTTGTGGTTTCGAGAGCTCGTTATTTTAGAATAATGATTAGCTTGAGTTCGTTTGCGCTCGAACCTGATCAGTGCATTTGGCACTCATTCTAAGAAAGTGTCTCGTCGGTCGTCCCATCATTCTTTTCGCGTCTATCAAGCGTCAAATCAATCTATCTATCAATCAAGTTGTCGATCAAATCAAGAGTCATTCTAAGGGTCAATCAAAGATCAATCCACCCTTACACCCAAAGTACACCAACCTCCTCACTTACTACTAACTCCCATGTTCTTTTGTCTTCTTCCCATAATAACTCATAAACTCCATCTCTCTCCTCATTTCCTTTCCTCCCATTCGGTTAAGAGACTCTCTATCTCACTCTCTCCCTCACGGATCTCTTTCTCCATTTTTGGCCAAAGATACCCCATGCCTGGGAGAGCCCATCTTTTGGATTTCAGTGCGCGTTTGACTTGAAATCGCTCGTTTGAGCTCATTCAGAGTCTAAATCGATCTCTGTTTTCTCCTATGCAACGTAAAACCTTGGGCTTCGAGGATCTAATGGTAGGTTGGCTAGAAATTACTATACTTTCGTAGATCAGTGCTGAACAGAGGCTAATCGGGGATCAAGCTCCACCGCCACCGTCCGCCTCCGTCGCCTCAGCCGGTCATCTCAGCTGTTGTCGTCGACATTCGAGCCCCACCTCAGCAAGCTTATCCTCTAAGTTTTGGGCCTAGGATCGTAACTCGGGTTAGAACCGGTTGTCTAGTGGGTTGATTTAGAGTCTTAAGAGTTACTGTTCACGCCATATATGTACTGTTCACACACCATAATGGGCTGATCTTGAGTGTATCATGGATAATCTGAGGTTTAGTATGTATAAAATGAAATTCAAGCTTAAAGAAGTGAGTTTAGGCCTAGTACACTACACGAGCGCATTTTTTGAGGCCGGGAGTATTGTTCACATGAGAATGTACTGTTTATGAGTGACGGGATACTGGTCATGAGGCCTCCTATGTGTATTCATGACTATTTGGGTGATCTGGAGGTCCATTAGTGCGATACTAACTCGTGTTTAACCAAATTGCTTTCGTGAACGAATTATGGCATGCTTGAATGACATTTGGAGGTTTATGTTCATGCTCGAACAAGATTTGAGATCTAAGAATGTGTCGCATGAGTTATTTACTAGTATGGCATGTCGTGTGCTCGAATTTGTGAACTGATTCTTGTATGGTTTATATGCCTGGAGTGATTATTATGAGTGGTTTACACATGACGGACTTAACTTATGGCATGTGAACTGATGGAATTAAGCATTGCATATTGCCCTAAGGTGCCTATGTGACATGGGGTGGAGGCGGCCTTGAGGCGTGTTTACAGGGAAATTGGAAGACAACAGTGCCGACATTTGAGGCATCCCCATACGAGTCGAGGCAACAGTGCGCCCTGATGCGTCTGACATGGGGTAGCTGGAGTGATAATATGCCAACTGAGGTTCCATACTGAGTTGAGGCATGAACTTGAGGCTACGATACGCGGGTCATACCTGAATACATTTAACGCGGTCCAATTGAATCATGGCTTGTAACGAATAACTAAGATTGGTTAAAGAACTTATTATGGCATGCATGAGATTTAAGCCTGTGGTTAGAAACCGTCTATGTCGTGTTCGCATGCTTGACTGTCTCATCTCTGCTGGACTGTGAATTGTTGTAATCCTATCTGGTGCTGGCTACCTGAGAGTCATTGAGAACCTAGACTGGCATGTTAGGGTCGACCGAAAGTGTGCCTCATCCTACGCTAGGCTTAGTGGTGAGCTTGCTGAATTTCGACTCATTGTTGTTATTTTACTATTTTTCTAGACCCTCGATCCCAGTCATGAACCCTCCCCTGATCCGTCATGGATTACCTATGAAGTTAGAGAGGAAGTAATGGAGTACCCTACTGTGTTAGGGAGGTGTATGCTAGGCACGTGACGACTGTTTGGGTAGACGAAGGCGACGATGAGTTTTTTGATCCCCACCGTTACGAGGCATGAGACTGTTAGGAGGGACTGGTGTTTAGGGTTCGCTGCGGAGTTTGACGTGCCGATGAAGGAGTTCGTGGAGCTAAACCCTGAGATAACTCACCTCCGTGACTTTTGGTGAGACTGTTGTAGATCCCGACCCGAGTGAGCAGCTGTCAGAGGGAAGGACGGATGGAGATTGATGGCCATGAGAAGGGAGACCCGATGGATAGTGAGACCCCGTCCCCCGAGATAGAGATCGAGTCAGACCCTGAGGAGCTCCCTTGGCAGTCAGACTGGAGCGACACCGACAAGGAGTAGACCTTTAGGGTGGTGTTCCCTTTGAGCGTAGGATAGTCTTGGTAGTTCCCTTTTACTATATTGTATCCTAACGCTACAACTCATGGTTATGTTGTTATGGCAGTTGGTTTTATGTGTTTGTGTATTTTCTCTTCTCTACCCATTCTCTATGCATTGTTTGGGTTGTGTTGGCTTCCGCAGGGTTTGAGTTCGTTGGACTCGTTTGGTCGCACATGAATTCCTGGGTCGTCATTGGCGTTGACCAAATTGACGTGGTCTGAATTGCAGGATGTCGCGCGTCCGTAGGGTTCGTGGGGCGTAACAATCATGGCTGCAGCATTTATTTGAAGCGCTGTTTCTACGACTACTGCAAGAGATGACTTTGGGTGAATAGGCGTCAATAACTTTGTGGTGTTGGCGCCGCATAAACTCTTAGAGTAAGAATTTGTGTAATTCCGTTATTAGAGTTGGAGAGAGTTTATCTTGTGAGAGGGAAAAGAGGGAGCTATGATTCTAACGCGGGAACTGTGGTGTGTGCTATTAGCTGATAATTGCGAGAGGCTAAATTGAAATAATATATAGAGAGTATTTGATGTGGACTCGAGTGTGGTTGGGAACATCAATTTAAAATCCGCGTGTGGTTACTAGTGGGGAGAGGGGGGGCGTTAAAAACGGGGAGTCGTGCCACGGTTCTTCAAACGACGTATAGGTCTCTATGATCGAATCACGATATCTAAAGTAGCGCGAGGATATTTTGCACCTTGGCACTACAAGGAAATATATATTTGACTGTGTGCGTTCTTCAATGGGGTCACTGCTATGAAATAGCTTTCTTGAATGAATCGCTCAAAAAAAAAAAAAAAAGATAAGGAGTGAAGCCGGATGAGGGAGGTAGGGGGGTCGGACTTACTGAGACTCTTAGAGGACAAGGGGATAAGAGAAGGAGATGAACTCTGAGATGGGTGGATTTGCAAAGCTATAACGCACCCCCC
>JAGVVM010001233.1:0-35476 GCA_019149425.1 Psidium friedrichsthalianum | reverse complement strand
TCGAAACTTCCCGTTTTTTGAACATTTAATTTTCGTTTTTTCTAAAACACATAAGTCGATTCACGCTTTTTGTCTTTCCTTCGTTAAGTCACTACTTGGCATGGTTCGGCAAGTATTATCTTTGAGATACTGTGATTACATGTCAATGGAGTGAAGATTACATACACCATAGCCCTGTAGGATTGATTGAGCTGGTAGGATAACTAGATGACACGATTGGAAGCGAGGATAAAGAAACTAATATTTCGGAAACAACGAGCGACACACACGCGACAAGTCATTTTGTTCATTCACGCTTCCGCGTTAGTTGTGACGATATTAAATAGTTGGCACAATGTCTAGTCCTTTAAGTTAAACCTTCTTATTTTGAGTACACATTGATTAAACGATGATGTTGATATCATCTAGATTATCATTAAGTATTTCTCAAATCTTTTCGGAAGTTATCCCATATTTTAGATTCACAAAGTAGCACACCTAATAGAGAGGTTTATAAAACCATCTCACAATAAACCAAAAGAAGTAAATACCCGATTTATCTTATGCGACAAATATGCTCTTCTTAACTCATATAATACATGTGTACATATCTAATCATTTATTATTTCAAGACAAAAGTTTTACAAAACCAAAGAAGAGATCAGAACCATTCACTTGGAAATGCCCAAAATCTAAGAAGGTAGCTATTTGAACCGATAATCTTGTAATCATATCAACTAAATGAGAATCGACGTGAAAATCAAGTAAAACACAACTTTAAATTAATGACTCAACCAAACTTTCGCTTATTCATCGATCAATGGACTCCTAAGCAGCAACAAAGGCTCATTGTAGCAGATGTGCACTACTGTCCTCTTAGTGCAGCTTGCACATTGGATTTGTTCGCATCACAACTCTCTCCATAGATTTCAGCAAATCTACTGTCGAGTGATTAGATATCCTAAGCTTTGCTGACTCTAAGGACTCCCGAAGATGGCCAAAACCGTCCGCCAAAATAAGAAATTCGCCACTATTCCAGTACACACGTGTAACTTCGAAAATTCCTTTCGAGCAATCATAATAACCTGAATAGAGTCTCGTAAAGTCCTATGGCTCCACAACACCAATGAACTATCAATCTCCCATAATTTCTCAGCTTAATAACTCCTAGATTTAATCCACAAGCTCAGAATTCATAAGGATTCAAAATTACCTGCTACTAAACTAGCATATGGCCATACGTTTATAACAGATCCTGTACGTGGCCCAAATTGTCTGGTGGGCACCAGCTACTAATTTCACCATATCTTCCAACTATCTCTTCGCATCATAGTAACAAATTTCTTGGCGACTCTCTCAACTTCGAAGTCTTAACTACCAATTTTATAGCTACATGTATCACTCTTCACCAGGAGGATGGGTGGCAGAGGGAAAGAGGGGGAAATGAGCATCTTCGTATCTAAAGGTTTTTTGGCATTTGGAACTTGGGAAACATAATATAATTGCTTCTATCAGAAATGTCATGTTACCTAGCTATCTCTCCGGCTTGTCAAATCCTAGTTCTGGAATATGACAACTTCAGCTTGCTCACATGGCACGAATATGATAGTACGGTCTGAACTACAAGCAACCAAATCGATCAGGTTACTTCTCTTTGCATAGCTCGTCCAGGGTTTTGTTTGAGCAGTTTTTTCTTCCCACAAACGTTCTCATGTTGTCTTCTATAGTTTCATACACCCACAATAACTTACCTTCTTTCTCTTGGAATGTAGTGATCAATGCATCTTTGATTTGCTTTGTCTATGCAAATTTGTTGGAAGTGTTTTTTGGTAAAGAAATTTTTTTGGGTAACAAACACTTCCAATTTGTTGGAAGTGCTTGTTATGTTAAGTTCGAATTTTAATTCACCGTCGTTGCATTCTGCTCAAATTATCATGGAAATTCCAACCACGCAAGATCCAGGCATGTTAGGGGAAATCTGTTGCTGCAATCATCATCAAGCGGTACCAATGCTAGCCAAAAAAATGTGTAATAAGGTAAATCGGACAAGCTATATATAACGTGGATCTGATGGTTATCCACCTTTGTGTCGAGATTTGACATACCTATATTTGGTACGTGTCTCAATGGCATACACTAAGGTCACTTGACTTATTCTAACACGATCTTTTGTTGACACATAAACTTTGACTTTTCCTTTTAGTCATTTATTGCATGATAAATTGAGGGATCAAACCCGACCCTTAAAAGAAAACGTTAATTTTTTCATACGCATTTTGGGCATTTAGACATTGTAAAGTGTGTCCACATCAAACAAATGTCATGCTTGAGTCCGATTCAAAGAGCAAAGAAAGCGCTTCTGGCCGCACATGCTAAATGGAAAAAAAAAAATCTTCGGAACATGCTCGACCTAATGAAGGAGTATGGATCTCGCTTATAGAATGGAAAGGACGGATGGATTTGTGCAAGTGGTAATATGAAATTTGGAAGGAGATCAATTGGAAAACAATGGGTAGCCGTCGTCCAAGAGGTCCCGATCTCCAGAAAAAAGGGGAAGAGACGACCATACCCTAAAATTTATACATAAGATGTCTTTACTACATTGGGACAATGACCTTGATATCATCTAAATCATCTCGGGCATATTCCTAGAGACACTAATGGCCAACTCCATCATAGGACTACATTGGGCACCACATAGAAACGGCGGCATGAAATATCATTAATTAAGTTTTCCTCCTCCTCGTAAATTATTGCGCAAGACTAAGGGTTAACCACTATAAAAAGGAGGGTGTTCCGATTCGGAGAAGCATCGTCTTCGGCGGAGCTCTTCATTCAAAGAAAAGTTAAGAAAGCAGAATCATTCAGGCCACATGGCTAGAGTCAAAATGACCGTGCTCTTCACCCTCTTCTTGGTGCTCTCTCTTTGCTTCACCGTTTCTATCGCGGAAAGGATTATGAAAGGTGGTAAGTTTTGAAACTTTCTCAGCATAGCATAATATATATGCATATACGATGAAAATAAGCACCATGTATATGACACGTTCTGTCAAGCGTAAGTATGATGGCGTGATGAACGTGACTTTCCGCGACGATAATTTTGCTTCGACGTGCCGTCAAATGCTATCTTGTAAACTCACATTTCGACTTTGGATGTGGATTGAAAATAGATACGCCGGGTGTCCATCGGACTCAAATGCCAGTCGGTTTTATGGAGTGAAAGAGCGGAGATACATGCCTCAAGCGTGGCCAAAATGTCCAAGTTGTCTTCAGAAATCTTCGCCGCCTTCAATCCAAACCTCAATTGCAACGCGCGCTTTTGTTGGTCAATGGCTTTGCACCGAGGCGATATTTTTCTGAAACTTCTCTGTTTGCCCCCATGAGTTCCAAGCTGGGAAGTGAAAGAGATTGGAGATGTGTCAGTTGTCATTAGTGTCATAAAAAAGGAGATGAGTGTCGCTTCCGTTTGAGATAATGGTTTTTACTCTGTGTTTTAAAGCATTTTGAGTGTTTTCTCTCTGTGTTTTTTAGCTTTTGCATGTTCAATAAATCTCTATCTCTCTCTCTCTCTCTCTCTCTCTCTCTCTCTCTCTCTAAGCCCAACCAATCCTAATTGGTTGTCATGGATGAGGCAAAGCCGATAGCGAAGAGAGAAGAAACGAAATCGAGAGAAATTGTTAAAGAGATAAGAAGAAACAATACGAGAGTGCGTGTTGAAATCGGTGATTGTGTAATCATCTCGATCGTTATGAGTTTAAGATGTCAATTAACTCCCTACTACCTGGAGAGGATACTAATCTTAACTTGTTGTCCATATCGTTAAGTTTCCATTCCTTTCTCTTTCAAGGCAACAAAATGTCCTTTGTTAAAAGGACCAAATTATTTTGGATTCATTAGAAAAGTCCACCAACTTCCCTTACAAGTCCTCGGTGGCCTGGCTCTGAATTTCTAATTAAGTTGGTCAGATCGATTGCCAAAATGGGTCCATCCATAATTTTGGATGGGTCGCATTGATGAATCTGTGCAGGTCCATTAGCTGCAGTGAGCCCATACACAGCATAAGCTTCTTGCAAGGAAAGGTCCATATTTGTCCATTGCAAGAGTCCAAAGTAAAAGAAACAGCATAGTCCCAAGCAAATGAATGTGGTCATTAATTTGCAAGATTCGTAATGTGGTTATGAATTTTGACAACTTTGGTTTAGGAAAAGTAACTTTACACTTACCATAAAAGAAAAATAAAAGCATGGGTCCATCAAATGTTTCCTAGACAGAGAATATCAACTTTTTATTTCATTCTTAAATTAGTTATATTACAGTTTGCGTATAATTTTTTTTTTTTAAATACCATTTTCGGTTGAAGAAATCAATTATAATTACTGCGGGCCTACTGATATAAGTGGAAGGACTCGTTACAAAACTATCTCCAAATACACATATCACTCGTTCAACGGTGAATCCGCATGTTTTCTCTTGTGCTAATCATAAGCCTGACATATAATTCAAACATATATTTACGCACCATGCACCACGGAAATCTCATTATATCACGAGAAAGAAAGTGAAAAAAAGAAAGCGTCTCCCGTAAGGCTACCGACAAGTGTGCGGGCATGTACCATAGAAGGGTCGAAAAAAGAAAGCAAAAGCATCATATGATTCCCCATGTTTCTCTCCCAACATCATCACAAACTTTCAAGTGATGAAAAGAGAGATCTCTGTGTGTGTCTGTGCGTGTGCACGAGATGAGACCAAGTAGCCATTGGAGAAGTAGAATGTTTGGCTAAGCTTATCCCATTAGAATCCTATCCACAGCAAACATATCCACAAGGACTTTGTCAAGTGAAGGATGGGATGCTAAAAAGGTCTCTACACAAATCCATTGGGGGTCATGTGATTCCCCTTCAATTTTTTTTTTTTCAAATCGAGGACCGTGATCCATATTCATGAACGCCCCTTTTTGATCGATTTTGAAAGGAGGATAATGAAGGTTGAATTCGTTCCTCACGTTTTTTGGCCACCGAAAAGTCACGTAATATCATTCATTGCGAACGAGGAAAAAGAGGAGAGAGATCGCCTGCTAAAACCCTAAGCATGTGAAATCGATTCGCCCACTTGTCCTCACGAAAGCACTCTCGAGTCCCAAATTGCACAATCATCTACTTTTTCCCCCCAGCAAACCTAGTTAGTGGCTTCAACAATCAGACATTTTCATTGGCAAATGATTGCGAATTGCCTTAGATAATGAACAGAAGGGCGCATTGATAGGAAAAGCATTGAAAAAGTCCAAAACTTATTATATTCATACCAACTTAGTTCTAAAACCAATTAATTAGTCTTAGGCATTTTGACATTGTTATCAATTCAGTCCATCAGCCAATTTAGATCGGATTATTGGCGTGGAAGACAGTCGTCCTACGTAGCATGGCTATCGCTAATGCGAATAATTTTTCTAAAATTTAAATATGTTTTTCGAATTTTTTTTATTAATTTTTCTTTTCACTTTCTTTTCTTCCCTTTTCCCTGTTTTCTTTTTTATTTCCACTGTATCGACAAGGGTCTCCATAGCTCGCTGGCTGTGGGCGAAGGTGGCCATGGGCTCGTCAACCGCGAGCCAAGTCGCCTTCATCCACGATTGGCTAGGCCACCTTGCCCAAGGTGAGGCTAAGTGAGGGCCGTGAAGCCATCACCGCAGCCAAGCCACCTTCGCTTGTGGTCGGCCACGCCATGGCTAGGTTTGGCCTAGCCTTGGGTGAGGCCAAGAGAGGGGTTACAACCATCGCCGATAGCAAGTGAGGGCTTCACCCAATCACCAAAGAGTTTTTCAGCGACCCTCGTTGGCCATGATGGAAAAAAATAAGGAAAAGGGAAAAAAAGAAAATTTTAATTAAAAAATTTGAAAAATATTTAAAATATTAAATGTTTTTATCCACGTCATTGCCAACTAATAACACGTAAGGCAACCGACGTCATCTTAGCAAATTCTGGCCTAAGTTTTGGGTGATAGACTGAATTGGTACCATGTGAAAGGCTTAGAACTAAATTGGTCCAATTTAAAGGTTTACGACTGAATCGGTACAAATGCAATAGGTTTGGAATTATTTTTGACACTTTTTCCATGCACATTTGCGTACAATACTTTTATATTTAGATTGATTGATTGTAGTCTTATGATTACGTGCACATCGTATCTCGTCTCATTCTCATTGGCCCGTTCGCTTTACATCATGCTTATTGTTGTAATATTAACACGGAATAATAAGATCTTGGCAAAATTAAGTCAATACAAAAAGCCCAGAAAAATAATAAAAGAACGATAAAGGACACCAGAGATTTACGTAATTCGGTTCGAACATCGGCACCTACATCGACAAGGGAGAGCCAGCAAGAGCACCTATTTATAGTCGGAGAATCGGAGTTACAGTCGCTTTATACGATCGTGTTTTTTGGCGCCTAAATTATACTCATAGCCGATAGTGTTTTATAATAGAACAACTTAGTTAGATATAATTACTCGCACGACAAATCCGCTCGTGTCCGGAGCTCAGCGTATGGCCGACAACACAAACGTACGCCTCCTTGGCTCTGCGTTCGTCTTCGTGCGGCGACGTCAAAGAGCTTAGTGTTCTCCTCCTTCAACTTGTGCGGCTCCTCCTATTTACCTCCCTGTGCGGCTATTAAGAAAAAGAGCGCAGGCCCCAACTAAGTCTTTCTTTTGTCTCTTGGCAGGCGGCCACCGCAGATGAGAAAGAAGACAGAGAACAAAAACCTTTCTTTGGCCATGACCTTCTTGGCCCAACTAAGTCTTTTAGTGCCAATGTGAAATCTGCCGGAGAAGTGTTGTTTGGTGCACGTTAAGTCCAACTCTTGATTCGTTAAAGATTTTTTCTTTCACAAATCAATTAAACAAATCAATATACATCCGTAAACGATTTAAATTCGAGACATAAATTTAATGCTTATAACGAACTGTTTGGTCAACCAGAGAGGAGGGAATCAGGTTCGCATTTCGCTTGTCGCAGCCTTTCCAAGGACGTTGTGTGTAATTAGACAAAGAGGAACGGCTATTTGTATATGTGATGAGTAAAAACCAATACTAGCTAAACTGGCCAATTCGAAACGATAAAATGGCAACATGTTGGCGCTCGCATTGCTCCGGAAAGTTGGGTGTTTCGTCGATTGGGTATGAGCAGAGTAGTAAAGCCCAGAACAGATGCAAAGTCGCAGACTCGCAGGAGGCCAAGTGACCTCTCGCAGTCGATGAAAAGCAACATGCCACTGAGTTAAGACGACAGCAATATTGCGACAGGACATATCGGGTGTGCTGGTTTCGACGGCAGAGCATCACAGATTCGCAGAGCGACTTTCCCGATCGACGGCGAGCGGCACACCGTCGGACGTTCGAGCAGAACCGGTTTTTGTGATGACCCGACTCTACTGATTGGTGTTTTCACAATGCCACTGGTAACCAAATCTCACTCGGTGCTTGAAATTGTCAAGCTTGTGCTCTGAATAATCTTGTCCCTCGCCTTCTATCTGTCCTCCCTTTAGTGACCAAAAGTAGGGTGGTTTTTTTCCTTTTAATTGTTTGTTAGCAGTCAATCACATTATCTATACATAGGTGGTCCTGCTTTTCGTGGAACAGAGAGATTTGCTTTGCTACTTCTACATCAAGCGAAACAACAAACCCACCAAGGAAAATGGCAAATCTCAAATTCATGAACTTTAATTTCACTAACTTTTCTGCAACAGAGGCGAACTGAATCGTTTCACGTCGAAGCCCGACGACAAAGAGACCCCTTGAACACAGTAGAAACTCTACGATCAATTGGAGCCTAAGTGTCGGTTCGGGGGGGACAATATGTACTGTCTATCAAGGAGGAGCTAAAATATTTAACTGGGCTCAATATGTACTCTGATTTCAGCTAGACTTCTTTCACTGCCGGGCCTTTCTTGCCCATCTGACTCCCGGTATGGGAAGTCCTCGTCGGTGACGTTACCTCCGACCATCCAGTGCTGCTTCCACACTTTGGCTCATCTCCTCGATGGTATGCCTTCGTCTCATCTCTTCTCCAAGACTAACGGAGGCTTCACTTTTTTGTCTGGGGCGGGGAAGATAAAAGGAGAGGATGAACGAAGGTCATTAACATCTGAGGACGAAAAATTGAAAAGCATAGTTGGAAGCGAGCACTGTACTGGTCGAGGTATTCCACCGACGAGGACTTCCATACCGGGAGTTCAGATGGGCAAGATGGCCCGGCAGTGAAAGAAGTCTAGCTGAAATCAGAGTACTATTGAGCCCAGTTTAAACTATTTTAGCTCCTCCTTGATAGAAGTACATATGTCGAACCGACATTGGCTCATTGATCGTAAGAGTTTCTACTGTGTTCAAGGTGTGTCTCTTTTGTCGTCGGGCTTCCGACGTGAAACGATTCAGTTCGCTCTGTTGCATGAAATTAGTGAAATTAAAGTTCATGATTTGAGATTTGCCATTTTCCTTGGTGGGTTTGTTGTGTTCGCTTGATGTAGAAGTAGCAAAGCAATCTCTCTGTTCCACGAAAGCAGACACCTATGTATAGATAATGTGATTGACTGCTAACAACAATTAAAAGGAAAAAAAACCACCCTACTTTTGGTCACTAAAGGGAGGACCAGATAGAAGGCGAGACAGATTATTCAGAGCACAAGCTTGACAATTTCAAGCACCGATGTGAGATTTGGTGGCATTGTGAAAACACCAATCAGTAGAGTCGGGTCATCACAAAACCGGTTTCTGCTCGAACGTCCGACGGTGTGCCGCTCGCCGTCGATCGGGAAAGTCGCTCTGGAATCTGATGCTCTGCCGTCGAACCAGCACACCCGATATGTCCTGTCGCAATATTGCTGTCGTCTTAACTCAGTGGCATGTTGCTTTTCATCGACTGCGAGAGGTCACTTGGCCTCCTGCGAGTCTGCGACTTTGCATCTGTTCTGGGCTTACTACTCTGCTCATACCCAATCGACGAAACACCCAACTTTCCGTGAGCAAATGCCGAGCGCCAACATGTTGCCATTTTATCGTTTCGAATGGCCAGTTTAGCTAGTATTGGTTTTACTCATTCACATATACAAATAGCCGTTCCTCTTTGTCTAATTACACACAACGTCCTTGGAAAGGCTGCGACAAGCGAAATGCGACCTTGATTCCCTCCTCTCTTGGTTGACCAAACAGTTCGTTATAAGCTTAAATTTATGTCTCGAATTTAAATCGTTTACGGATGTATATTGATTTGTTAAATTGATTTGTGAAAGAAAAATCTTTAACGAATCAAGAGTTGGACCTTAACGTGCACCAACAAACTTCTCCGGCAGATTTCACATTGGCACTAAAAGACTTAGTTGGGGCAAGAAGGTCATGGCCAAAGAAAGGGTTTTTGTTCTCTGTCTTCTTTCTCATCTGCGGTGGCCGCCTGCCAAGAGACAAAAGAAAGACTTAGTTGGGGGCCTGCGCTCTTTTTCTTAATAGCCGCACAGGGAGGTAAATAGGAGGAGCCGCACAAGTTGAAGGAGGAGAACACTAAGCTCTTTGACGTCGCCGCACGAAGACGAACGCAGAGCCAAGGAGGCGTACGTTTGTGTTGTCGGCCATACGCTGAGCTCCGGACACGAGCGGATTTGTCGTGCGAGTAATTATATCTAACTAAGTTGTTCTATTTATAAACACTATCGGCTATGAGTATAATTTAGGCGCGAAAAACACGATCGTATAAAGCGACTGTAACTCCGATTCTCCGACTATAATAGGTTGCTCTTGCTGGCTCTCCCTTGTCGATGTAGGTGCCGATGTTCGAACCGAATTACGTAATCTCTGGTGTCCTTTTATCGTTCTTTTATTATTTTTCTGGGCTTTTTGTATTGACTTAATTTGCAAGATCTTATTATTCCGTGTTAATATTACAACAATAAGCATGATGTAACGCGAACGGGCCAATGAGAATGAGACGAGATACGATGTGCACGTAATCATAAGACTACAATCAATCAATCTAAATATAAAAGTATTGTACGCAAATGCATGGAAAAAGTGTCAAAATATTCCAAACCTATTGCATTTGTACGATTCAGTCGTAAACCTTTAAATTGGACCAATTTAGTTCTAAGCCTTTCACATTGTACCAATTCAGTCTATCCACCAAAACTTAGGCCAGAATTTGCTAAGATGGACGTCGGTTGCCTTACGTGTTATTGTTGGCAATGACGTGGATAAACATTTTAATATTTTTAAATATTTTTCAAATTTTTTAATTAAAATTTTCTTTTTTTCCCTTTTCCTTATTTTTTTCCATCATGGCCAACGAGGGTCGCTGAAACTCTTTGGTGATTGGGTGAAGCCCTCACTTGCTATCGGCGATGGTTGTAACCCTCTCTTGGCCTCACCCAAGGCTAGGCCAACCTAGCCATGGCGTGGCCGACCACAAGCGAAGGTGGCTTGGCCTGCGGTGATGGCTTCACGGCCCTCACTTAGCCTCACCTTGGGCAAGGTTGGCCTAGCCAATCGTGGATGAAGGCGACTTGGCTCGCGGTTGACGAGCCCATGGCCACCTTCGCCCACAGCCAGCGAGCTATGGAGACCCTTGTCGATACAGTGGAAATAAAAAAGAAAACAAGGAAAAGGGAAGAAAAGAAAGTGAAAGAAAAAATTAATAAAAAAAATTCGAAAAACATATTTAAATTTTAGAAAAATTATTCGCATTAGCGATAGCCATGCTACGTAGGACGACTGTCTTCCACGCCAATAATCCCGATCTAAATTGGCTTGATGGACTGAATTGATAACAATGTCAAAATGCCTAAGACTAAATTGGTTTTTAGAACTAAGTTGGTATGAATATAATAAGTTTTGGACTTTTTCAATGCTTTTCCTATCAATGCGCCACTCTGTTCATTATCTAAGGCAATTCGCATCATTTGCGCAATGAAAAATGTCTGATTGTGGAAGCACTAACTAGGTTGCTGGGGGAAAAAGTAGATGATTGTGCATTGGACTCGAGAGTGCTTTCGTGAGGACAAGTGGGGAATCGATTCACATGCTTTAGGGTTTAGAGGCGATCTCTCTCCTCTTTTTCCTCGTTCGCAATGAATGATATTACGTGACTTTTCGGTGGCCAAAAACGTGAGAACGAATTCAACCCTTCATTATCCTCCCCCCTTTCAAAATCGATAAAAAAGGGCGGTTCATGAATTGGATCACGGTCCTCGATTGAAAAAAAAAAAAATTGAAGGGGAATCACATGACCCCCAATTGGATTTGTGTAGAGACCTCTTTTTAGCATCCCATCCTTCACTTGACAAAGTTCCTTGTGGATATGTTTGCTGTGGATAGGATTCTAATGGATAAGCTTAGCCAACATTCTACTTCTCCAATGGCTACTTGGTCTCATCTCGTGCACACGCACAGACACACACAGAGACTCCTCTTTTCATCACTTGAAAGTTTGTGATGATGTTGGGAGAGAAACATGGGAATCATATGATGCTTTTGCTTCTTTTTTCGACCCTTCTATGGTACATGCCGCACACTTGTTCGGTAGCCTTACGGGAGACGCTTTCTTTTTTCACTTTCTTCTCGTGATATAATGAGATTTCCGTGGTGCATGGTGCGTAATATATGTTTGAATTATTGTCAGGCTTATGATTAGCACAAGAGAAAACATGCGGATTCACCGTTGAACGAGTGATATGTGTATTTGGAGATAGTTTTGTAACCGAGTCCTTCCACTTATCAGTAGGCCCGCAGTAATTATAATTGATTTCTTCAACCGAAAATGGTATTTAAAAAAAAAATTATACGCAAACTGTTAATATAACTAATTTTAAGAATGAAAATAAAAAGTTGATATTCTGTCTAGGAAACATTTGATGGACCCATGCTTTTATTTTTCTTTTATGGTAAGTGTAAAGTTACTTTTCCTAAACCAAAGTTGTCAAAATTCATAACCACATTACGAATCTTGCAAATTAATGACCACATCATTTGCTTGACTATGCTGTTTCTTTTACTTTGGACTTTGCAATTGGACAAATATGGACCTTTCCTTGCAAGAAGCTTATGCTGTGTATGGGCTCACTGCAGCTAATGGACCTGCACAGATTCATCAATGCGACCCATCCAAAATTATGGATGGACCCATTTTGGCAATCGATCTGACCAACTTAATTAGAAATTCAGAGCCAGGCCACCGAGGACTTGTAAGGAAGTTGGTGGACTTTTCTAATGAATCCAAAATAATTTGGTCCTTTTAACAAAGACATTTTGTTGCCTTGAAAGAGAAGGAATTGGAACTTAACGATATGGACAACAAGTTAAGATTAGTATCCTCTCCAGGTAGTAGGGAGTTAATTGACATCTTAAACTCATAACGATCGAGATGATTACACATCACCGATTCAACACGCACTCTCGTATTGTTTTCTTCTTATCTCTTTAACAATTTTCTCTCGATTTCGTTTCTTCTCTCTTCGCTATCGGCTTTGCTCATCCATGACAACCAATTGGATTGGTTGGGCTTAGAGAGAGAGAGAGAGAGAGAGAGAGAGAGAGAGAGATAGAGATTTATTGAACACTCAAAATGCTAAAACACAGAGAGAAAAACACTCAAAATGCTAAAACACAGAGTAAAAACCATTATTCTCAAACGGAAGGACACTCATCTCCTTTTTTATGACACTAATGACAACTGACACATCTCAATCTCTTCTCACTTCCCAGCTTGGAACTCATGGGGGCAAACAGAGGAAGTTTCAGAAAAATATCGCCTCGGTGCAAAGCCATTGACCAACAAAGAGCGCGTTGCAATTGAGGTTTGGATTGAAGGCGGCGAAGATTTCTGAAGACAACTTGGACATTTTGGCCACGCTGAGGCATGTATCTCCGCTCTTCACTCCATAAACCGACTGGCATTTGAGTCCGATGGACACCGGCGTATCTATTTTCAATCCACATCCAAAGTCGAAATGTGAGTTTACAAGATAGCATTTGACGGCACGTCGAAGCAAAATTATCGTCGCGAAGTCACGTTCATCACGCCATCATACTTACGCTTGACAGAACGTGTCATATACATGGTGCTTATTTTCATCGTATGGCATATATATTATGCTATGCTGAGAAAGTTCAAAACTTACCACCTTTCATAATCCTTTCCGCGATAGAAACGGTGAAGCAAGAGAGAGCACCAAGAAGAGGTTGAAGAGCACGGTCATTTTGACTCTAGCCATGTGGCCTGAATGATTCTGCTTTCTTAACTTTTCTTTGAATTGAAGAGCTCCGCCGAAGACGATGCTTTCTCCGAATCGGAACACCCTCCTTTTTATAGTGGTTAACCCTAGTCTTGCGCAATAATTTACGAGGAGGAGAAACTTAATTAATGATATTTCATGCCGGCGTTTCTATGTGGTGCCCAATGTAGTCCTATGATGGAGTTGCATTAGTGTCTCTAGGAATATGCCCGAGATGATTTAGATGATATCAAGGTCATTGTCCAATGTAGTAAAGACATCTTATGTATAATATTTAGGGTATTGGTTCGTCTCTTCCCCTTTTTTCTGGAGATCGGGACCTCTTGGACGACCGGCTACCCATTGTTTTCCAATTGATCTCCTTCCAAATTTCATATTACCACTTGCACAATCCATCCGTCCCTTTCCCATTCTATAAGCGAGATCCATACTCCTTCATTAGGTCGAGCATGTTCCGAAGATTTTTTTTTTTCCATTTAGCATGTGCCGGCCAGAAGCGCTTTCTTTGCTCTTTGAATCGGACTCAAGCATGACATTTGTTTGATGTGGACACACTTTACAATGTCTAAATGCCCAAAATGCTAGGTAAAAATTAACGTTTTCTTTTAAGGGTCGGGTTTGATCCCTCAATTTATCATGCAATAAATGACTAAATAGAAAAGTCAAAGTTTATGTGTCAACAATAAGATCGTGTTAGAATAAGTCAAGTGACCTTAGTGTATGCCATTGAGACACGTACCAAATATAGGTATGTCAAATCTCGACACAAAGGTGGATAACCATCAGATCCACGTTATATATAGCTTGTCCGATTTACCTTATTACACATTTTTTTGGCTAGCATTGGTACCGCTTGATGATGATTGCAGCAACAGATTTCCCCTAACATGCCTGGATCTTGCGTGGTTGGAATTTCCATGATAATTTGAGCAGAATGCAACGACGGTGAATTAAAATTCGAACTTAACATAACAAGCACTTCCAACAAATTGGAAGTGTTTGTTTACCAAAAAAAATTTCTTTACCAAAAAAACACTTCCAACAAATTTGCATAGACAAAGCAAATCAAAGATGCATTGATCACTACATTCCAAGAGAAATGAAGGTAAGTTATTGTGGGTGTATGAAACTATAGAAGACAACATGAGAACGTTTGTGGGAAGAAACTGCTCAAACAAAACCCTGGACGAGCTATGCAAAGAGAAGTAACCTGATCGATTTGGTTGCTTGTAGTTCAGACCGTACTATCATATTCGTGCCATGTGAGCAAGCTGAAGTTGTCATATTCCAGAACTAGGATTTGACAAGCCGGAGAGATAGCTAGGTAACATGACATTTCTGATAGAAGCAATTATATTATGTTTCCCAAGTTCCAAATGCCAAAAACCTTTAGATTACGAAGATGCTCATTTCCCCTCTTTCCCTCTGCCACCCATCCTCCTGGTGAAGAGTGATACATGTAGCTATAAAATTGGTAGTTAAGACTTCGAAGTTGAGAGAGTCGCCAAGAAATTTGTTACTATGATGCGAAGAGATAGTTGGAAGATATGGTGAAATTAGTAGCTGGTGCCCACCAGACAATTTGGGACCACGTACAGGATCTGTTATAACGTATGGCCATATGCTAGTTTAGTAGCAGGTAATTTTGAATCCTTATGAATTCTGAGCTTGTGGATTAAATCTAGGAGTTATTAAGCTGAGAAATTATGGGAGATTGATAGTTCATGGTGTTGTGGAGCCATAGGACTTTACGAGACTCTATTCAGGCTTATGATTTGCTCGAAAGGAATTTTCGAAGTTACACGTGTGTACTGGAATAGTGGCGAATTTCTTATTTTGGCGACGGTTTTGGCCCATCTTCGGGAGTCCTTAGAGTCAGCAAAGCTTAGGATATCTAATCACTCGACAGTAGATTTGCTGAAATCTATGGAGAGAGTTGTGATGCGAACAAATCCAATGTGCAAGCTGCACTAAGAGGACAGTAGTGCACATCTGCTACAATGAGCCTTTGTTGCTGCTTAGGAGTCCATTGATCGATGAATAAGCGAAAGTTTGGTTGAGTCATTAATTAAAGTTGTGTTTTACTTGATTTTCACGTCGATTCTCATTTAGTTGATATGATTACAAGATTATCGGTTCAAATAGCTACCTTCTTAGATTTTGGGCATTTCCAAGTGAATGGTTCTGATCTCTTCTTTGGTTTTGTAAAACTTTTGTCTTGAAATAATAATGATTAGATATGTACACATGTATTATATGAGTTAAGAAGAGCATATTTGTCGCATAAAGATAAATCGGGTATTTACTTCTTTTTGGTTATTGTGAGATGGTTTTATAAACCTCTCTATTAGGTGTGCTACTTTGTGAATCTAAAATATGGGATAACTTCCGAAAGATTTGAGAAATACTTAATGATAATCTAGATGATATCAACATCATCGTTTAATCAATGTGTACTCAAAATAAGAAGGTTTAACTTAAAGGACTAGACATTGTGCCAACTATTAATATCGTCACAACTAACGCGGAAGCGTGAATGAACAAAATGACTTGTCGCGTGTCGTGTCGCTCGTGTTTCCGAAATATTAGTTTCTTTATCCTCGCTTCCATCGTGTCATCTAGTTATCCTACCAGCTCAATCAATCCTACAGGGCTATGGTGTAATCTTCACTCCATTGACATGTAATCACAGTATCTCAAAGATAAATACTTGCCGAACCATGCAAGTAGTGACTTAACGAAGGAAAGACAAAGCGTGAATCGACTATGTGTTTTAGAAAACGAAATTTAAATTTTTCAAAAACGGGAAGTTTCGATATATCATTAGGATTTATGGGAGATTAATATTGCCATTTTGCTCATAGTTTAAAAATATGCGGTGATGGCTCATTGGACATTATTGGAACTCTTCGGAACTCATTACTGAGACCATACTTGATTATAATAATTATGAGAGAGGAGGTACTTTACCAAATTCAAACTGTTTATGTAGTTTTTATTTGTTGGATAACAAGCATTATTCTCGCAAGGGAGAACACACATCTCCTTATTTTCGAGATTAATGGCACGTTCGACGTAAACGACGGTCGACGCATTCCAACCTCTCCTTACGTCCAAGCTCGGAACTTCATGGAAGCATACGTAAAACCCTTTTTTTTTTGTTTTTTTCCTAGGAAAATACAGCCTCGTTGCAAAGCCATTGACCAAACAAACAGCGCGGTTGAAATTGGGGTTCGGATTGAACACGTCGAAGCTTTCTTGAGTCAAGTTGAACATGTCCACCAAGCCGAGGCATATCCAAAGTTAAAATGCGAGTTTTCTGTTTATTTTTCTTTTTTTTTTATAGGGTGACGAACCCAAAGTCACGCATAATAATTTCCGAGAAGAATCTTTAATTTCTTAACGATGTTCCATGCCGGCTTTTTCAATCTGGTGCACAATGTAGTCCTAAGAAGGAGCTGTATTAGCTTCTTTGGGAGTATGCCTGATTCTAAAGGGGACGAGGATTTAGATGATATCAAGGTAATTGTCTCATTAATGTGCATTCCAAATATGAAGGTTTAGTTAAGAGGACTAGATTTGGAGGCAACTGTTAACGTTGGGGACAATTGTTCAAAAAGTCCTAAACCTATTGTACAGCCTCCAATTCAGTCTTGAAATTTTCAGTTGTGTTAATTTAGTCCTAAACCTTTTAAAGATTTGCCGTTTCAATCCTAAACTTTCTGAAGTTTTGCTAATTTAATCCTAAATCTTTGGGAGTTTTTCCGATTTAGTCTTAAACAAGTAAGACATGTTCTTTAAGTGGAAAGTGGTTGTGTAGTGACTAACTATTTCGATGAAGCTCCCTTGTCTTCCTTAAGCTTATGTTAAAGGACTACATTGACAAATTATCAAAAGGTTTACAACTAAATCAGCAAAATTTCAAAGGTTTATGACTGAATTGGCATAATTGAAATATTTAGGATTGAATTGGCAAAGTTGTCAATAAAAAAATTTAACTAAATAGACACAATTGAAAGATTTAGGATTGAAATGGTGATCGTACAATGGGTGGTGGCCCTACAATAGGTACATGATTTTTTGGATGATATTGTTATGACTAGCGCAGAAACCGTGAATCCACGAATTGACTTGAGCTCATAACAAAGTACAAAAATAGAATTTGAACATAGCGCATTTATGTGATTCGATGGTGTGCCGACTCGAGAGGCAGAGATTGATGAGCGGTTTTACATTAATCCTTATTTTTGGTCAAATTTTGACATTAAACGGCAAAGATGCGATTACGTCAGTCGATTATACTGCTCATAAGTATTTCCCAACCCTAGATTAAACCCGAGCCCACAGAATCAATCATGAGAAAGAACTTTTTTCACACTGAGTCAACTCTTTTGGATGACATCTCTTAATGCCTTTTGTGTCTCTCGCAAGTTATCACGCAATCCAATGTCTCAAGGATAATACTTATCCAACCGTACAAATAGTAACTAACTTAGTGCAACCTTTTTTCATGTATAACAGTTATTAGGACATTAAGAAAAACAGAAAAAAGCATAAGAGTGCAAAAATTGAAAAGAAGAAGTAAACTAATGATGGAAGATAAAGTGTGAATCGGCTTATAATTTTAGGAAATGAATTTAGGGACGGAATGATTTAATGAAGAATTCGAATATATGAGAGATTGATAATATTTTTTTCTTAAGTAAGGAGTTTTGTATCACCCTTTTGCCCATACTTTAAAAATATGTTGTGACGGCTCATTGGATGCTATTGAAACTTTTGGACTAAAGTTGAAGATTGAAAATGGTGTTGATAGGCAGAGATCCCAAGCAACGAGACTATCTAACAAAAAAAATTATTCAAAAGTCCTAAACATATTGCATTTTTGCTAATTTAGCCTTAAGGTTTTTAATTTTGTCAATTGAGTCATAAATCTTTTTACATTTTTGCAATCGAGTCCATCTAGTCAATTTTGCCAAGAGAATTGCTACCGTGAACGCCAACCGTCTTATATTGAATGGCTAGCAATGGATGTCCGACATTCCAAGTTTTGTATTTTTTCTTTCTTTCTTTCTTTCTTTCTTTATTTCCTTTTCCTTTTTCCTTATTGCCTCCACTGGCCCTAGGTGAGGGCCATCCCTCACCTAGCGAGGGTCAAGCCTCGTTGGCAAGCGGCCACTGGCGATGCTCCATCTCACCATATCTGGCAAGGTGACCTCTCCCAACACAACCTTGTGAGTGGTTGGACGAGGGCAACCCTCGCCTGAGGCTAGAGATGGCCAATGGAGAGAATAAAGGCAAAAGGAAATTGAAAATGAAAATGAAAATGAAAAGAACTCATAAAAATTATTGAAAGAAATAAAAATTGAAAAAAGTGTTCACGTCAGTGTCGGCTATACCACGTAGGACGGCTAGCATTAAAAAGACCTCCATGTCAGCGTTTTTCAACCAAAACTAGCTGAAGGTACTAAATTGGCAAATAATCAAAAAAAATTTATGATTAAATTGGCAAATCGTCGAAATTTAAGGTCTAAATTGGCAAATTGAAAGATTTAAGACTAAATTAGTCAAATTGAAAGGTTTAGGATTGAATGGCACAAGTACAATACGTTTAGGACATTTTCGATAATTTTATCGCCAAAAATGGAGCTCGGAGTATGGCCTCAAACTCTAGCGCACATGCGAGCATGCAAAAAATATACGGAGAAACGACCCGACGCACATACTATGGAGAAACAGCCACAGCCACCGTGTTAACTTTTGCAATGGGGATGCGCGCTGGAGACTACCACCAAAGGCAGTGTCTTCGGCTTGGCTAAGGCGTCGATGGTGACGGGTTCCGGAGTGGGACATGGCTAAGACCGCCATCACCATTGAATGCTCCAACCTTTTACTCTGTTTTTGCCTACAACTTGGGGCCACCAACATACTATATAGCCGCGAGCTTTGGTTTAGTTCCACCAAACCTTTGGTTCACCAACATAACGCACGTCTGATTAGCCCATCCGAGACGCTTGCATCTCCTCTAAAATTGTTCAAACTTATATCTTCGAATGAGCATCCACCTTATGACTAAAGAAGGAGAATGCTTGAATGGTCGCGCTCGAGTGCTCCACAATTTCACCACCTCTCTACGCTCAACCTTCGCACTTCTCTGCAATGGTCAACCTTCGGTCCTCTCCACTGCCTATTTCGCAGTGAACTGGAGTGGAGCGCTCATCCTTCCCACCTCTCTGCAATGTTCAACAACTGCATCCCTCTGTTACGCTCGACGCTTGCAGTGAACCGGAGTGAGAGTGCTCAACCTGCGCCCCTCTCTGCAATGCTCAGTCTTCGTGCCTGACCGTCGTGCTCGACCTTTCACAATGAACCAGAGTGGAGTGCTCAAGCTTTGAAACCTCCCTCGAGCGTATGCGGTAGAAATTTTGTAAAATGACAAGATACAAAGCCTCTCAAAGATCGAGTTTTCATGATGATCCTTGCAAAGCCTTATTGGTTAGAAGTTTTCGTGGCTTTTCCCTAAAGGAGATTTCTCCTTCTGAAACGAAAACGAATTGCCATTTCGAACTTACATACCAGAGGAGACGCAAACAACAACAACAACAACATCACCTTTATCCCAAACTAGTTGGGGTCGGCGGTCACCGGAGGAGACGCAAAGAAAGACACAAAACATAGTCTCATTCTATTCATTCCCCTTTCATTTGATTGATCAATAGGGAATACAATGAGCAGATGCTGCAGATTCACTAGACATGACTCACCACTTGGAACAACAATACGTCGAGAAAAATTATCCACCTTTTGTATAATTGGTACAACAATGACAAATGAGGAGAATTGGTGAAGAATGGTCAGTACATCGACAGACTTGAAGATAACTAAACCAGACAATTTCATGTATGATAAGGAGCCAACCGACGTTATCTACAAGCACTGAGTATCTTGCACCTCAAATCACAGATAATTAACCTCGCTCTTTTTACAGATGAAGATGTAGTTTCCTGCACAATTCCTCAGAGATATCTCTCCCATTACGCTAAAAGAAAAAGAAGGGGCACGGGCCAAAAATGAACCCAACAAAGTCCAGCAAATTTTTAATTGGCCCTGATTAAATCACTCGGTAAACAAACCTTACGCCGAGTCCACCCCTTCAACCTGCTGTCGCGCAAGATATCTTTCCCTTCTCTCCTTCTACACAAATCAGAGAACATATGACTGTCAGACGGCGAAGAGAAATCAGGAAATGAACTTTGGTTGAATGTCCAGTTTGACTCACCCATTCATCAATGACGAGCCCTTCTCCAATGATCTTTGGCCCCGCATCTTCTGGAGGTTTCTTCCGTGCCTCCACGGCAGCATCAGCTTCGGCCAACTGGCGCTTCAACTTTTCCAGAGCCTAACGATGGACCAAGAGAGAATGTCGAGAAATCTTCAAAATGGCATAGCTCAACAATGTAATGCACATAATTCACATGCAAATGTTGATCATGCAAAGCTGCATTTAAGAAGCACAAAGAATGTCACGTACTGGATTAGGACGCTCAGGATCTAGGAAAATGACCCGCAGTATTCGCTCTACAACAATTTGATCCTTCTGCTCGTCAAACTGCATGAGAGCAAACGTCAAAATAGCATGAGTAAGATGTTCAAGCCAAAAGCAAGCTTAAGCACATCTTTGCACAGATCAAGTGAAAATAGATAGGGTCGATATTCAGAGCAATCATGAATGCACATTCAACCAAGGCAACTCGATGACTTCCATTTTAACTTAATGACATTTGATTAAGTTTCATAGACAAGAAATCATTGAACAAGATTCAAGCAAGTAGAAAAGCTACAAGCCTATGAAACAGAGCATCCAAGCATTGGTCATAATCATTAGTTAATGAAGAATGGACAGTTCACATCTCAAATTAGGAAATGCAAGAGGATCTTGATGGCAAGGCATGATCGAGACAGTTGTTGTACCCACCAGTTCAGGTACATAATCCATCATTCCTTTCACCTTCAGACACATGATCTTGAACTTGACCCTGCTCTTCTGATTCATCGGCTTTTCATTGTTCTCTGGATGCTCCACAAACTTGAAAACTAAAACAATACCATACACATCTAAGATCAACACGAAAAAACATGGCCCGAACCTAATCTGTACGTATGCACATACAACAGATAAGCAAAAGAAACAGCTCGTTCAACATAACCATTTTCTTACCTGTTGCTATGATACTTTCACCAGGAGCAAGGATTGCCCCAGGAGGACGCATGAAACAGCTTTTAGGTGCAGTCGTTTGAAACTACAGAAAAATAAAACAAAAGAATAACTCAAGTTCCATGCACAGATACTTATCCAATTACAGGGGAAAATGCACAAAAGGGCTCATGAAGTACACAAAAGGGCCAAAAACCTCAATTTCTCATATCAGAACATCTTGTCATGTTTATACACATATGTCCATGGGTCACACACAGAGACATGCATAGATACACACTACAGAATATACGCGACGAAGCAAACAAACGCCAATACTATAAAAGCTGTAGGTAGAACCTTGAAAGCCACATGAGATTTGCTGATGTTTTTAATCTTGATGGCACTCCTAACCTGCTTGCCAGGTTCATCTACACACACAAAATGCAGAATAAGAGTGGACATTATGCGAAGAATGACTAACCAATGATAAATGTCAAGCATGATATTCAACTGTTCAAGCAGTCATGAGAGAGCAAAAAGAGGAAGGACACTGCTCACGAGGTTGACTGGATCATAGAGCAATAACCTAGGGACATCAAAACATGTTTTTCGTTAAGTAATTACGACCAAGTTAAGATGGTTGGTGTTTGCAGCCATAAATGTGCTAATGAATAAAAAGCTTGTAGAATTACAAAGCCGCCTCATTGATCATTCTGAGAGGTTCCCAATTAAGAATGGATAATGTATAACCTAGCAGCAGATTACTATGAAATGTGGAGCACAATATTGCTTTCATCTGTCAGCAACTGACAATTATGAGAGGACAGCAACAAAAGCAACAGATGGCATAAACAGCACACAAAAGTCCATAATAGTCTGAGACATTTCGAGTAATGTGTCATTTCAACATGCATAAGATGCAGCAAAGGAAGTCATAAGGGACTATGGCACGTTCCATTGCTGAGAATAAGTAATAGTAGCCAACCTGGACAATGTTTTGAGCACTTCAAAATATGACAAGTCCCTCCAAGACAAAGCTGATCTCTCTCTACACATCCACACACACTCACCCAAGCAAAAAGCAGTTTATCAACAATCCTAAACGTTACAATTAGTCAGGAATGGACTTGACCCAACATCTACATTATAGCCCTTATTTGTTTAGTTTAGCTTCAGAGCTATATCATGACAAAATATAGCATGATATGGAAATATTCCTTTGATAACCCAATAATAAGAAAACTTTGCAGCGCCAACCCACCACTGCAACTTTTACCATGCTAGCATGGCCGAGAAGTGATTCTGGCACTAAGATTGCTAAGTCCAACATAACTCAACTTAGTTTGCGAACTGTGCACCTTTAGGGCCCCAATTATCTCAATTTTTCTCCATGACCACCAAGTGTCCTTCAGTTACTAATGCTCTATCACATATGCTAGCACCAAACAACTTATCGCAGCCTCAAACAGATATGAAATACAACAGTTAATTTAAAGGTAGCCACTCAATAAGAACAACAACTCTGTCTTTTGCTTTTGGAGCAATTTTCTAGAAGTTTCCACTTTTGGATGGAGGGGGTAATCTCAAACAGATGGAAAACTAAAGCTATAAAAACGTATCCAGCAATCCACATTTGGAATAACATAGAGCCGAGGATTGTATAAAGAAAAGATATTTCAAGGAAGCTACCAGTCATGAACTGCTTGATGGATTCCTAAGTGAAACTCTGCAATACACGATTGCACCAAACAACTTATCGCAGCCTCAAACAGATATGAAATAAGACAGTTAATTTAATGGTAGACACTCAATAAGAACAAAAACTTCATCTTTTGCTTTTGGAGCAATTTTTAAAAGTTTCCACTTTTGGATGGAGAGGGTAATCTCGAAAGATGGAACACGAAAGCTATTAAAACGTATCCAGCATCCAAATTCGGAATAACACACGGCCAAGGATTGTATAATGAAAAGATATTTCAAGAAAGCTACTATTCATGAACTGCTTGATGGATTCCCAAGTGAAACTCTGCAATGCACAACTGCAAAGTCAGGAAGGTTGATGCCTCGTGCACTTCCTTTTTGTCTTTGGTTGGACAACTAGCAATTGAGCAGCCACAAAGGTACATTGAACATTAACAGATTCGAGGAAATACCCTAAAAACCAAAGCGTCGCTACCTCACCATCCAAGTCACATCAGGGATGGACTTCAGAGTTTCACATAAGTAATCTGGGAATGGTGTTTCTACAAGTGACGCAGTTGTTAAAGTGCCGTGCCAGCATGAATGTTCTACTTCAAGAATGATTGCTTCTAAAACTATTTCACCCAACATCTGGAATAAAACTGGGAAAGCAAAATCAAGTAGCTAGCATTCTTGTAAGCTATGTAAGCTATCTTATTCTCCCAAAAAAAAGGCCATAACTAGGTCATCATTACCCATATGCTAGATAAAAATCCAACACAAACACGTAAGAACTCCTAATACAACACTGCTAAAGTATACCATCTTTTGACCCGTAAGCAACTCATGCATCAGTAACAAAGCTACTAATCACAAGTAGATCAGACAAGAGGCTAATTATTTTTCTTAGCTTGCTTGGGGTATTCTACACGACAAGCATATAATGCCGACTAGATATCGCAAGGCAACAACTTAAACTAAATGAATAAATACACTTAAAAAGGGACCTTATCCACAGTCATTAAGTATGATCTTCTGGGCAACCGCTAATTTTCATGTCCACTTCTCAACAAGCAGTCATTTTCCAAAAGCAAAATCGCATCAATTGAGCACCCAAACTCAATTTACTAAACAAACAACATTTACACACACCAACACGAAATCACCAAAAACAAATCAATACCCAGACCTCAAAAGATCACATCAATCAACATCAATTATCTCAGAAGACCAAACTACTTCAAGAATTCAAAGTGAAATCAACTCACATGGGAAGTAGAGCTTCGTAGACGGATCGAGCTTCAACCTCCGCCGAGTCAGGAGGAGCGATTTCGCGACGGACGACACCGAGGTCGACCCATGATGCCCATCCGATCCCTCGACCTGTGGACCGCTCGGGTGGTGGAGACCACCCAGGTGCGAAACCGCGGACGCAGACGAGCTATTCGGAACGCCCCCCGAACTTCGAAACGGCAACTTGAAGAAGCCCCAGACTTTGCTCTGATCAGAACTCGATTTCTGCTCCACCACTGCCATCACAACCTTTCACGACCATATAAATCCCAAAAAAAGCCAAAAAAAAAGAAACAGAAAAAACTCTGTGTCTCCGTCTCTCTCTCCCTCTGCCTTTGTCGATCCGAAACACGGACACCCACCAACCAAAGTCGAATCTTTCGAGCTACTGAATGCGAATGATGCTCTCCCGGGTTTGATTCGATCAACAAGAAAAGTACTCGTGCTTGAAGATGAGAGGATTCAATTCAAGAGGGTTGAAGCTGAAACGTTGGGGGAGGAAGACGGATCTGAGAGCGAGGACTGAGATGGATTTAAGTACGTGAATTTCACGCCCGACCTCGAGCGCTTCTTCTTTATCGAAGTGTTTATCGCACCGTACCTGATTAGCGGGGGGGACAAGGTAAGGTCAGGCTGCTGCAGCAGGAGTCGTTCACTTGAAAACGACGTCGCTGCTGGGATCCACGCGTTTTCCCTCGTCCCTCTCTCTCTCTCGCGATTCTTATTTTTCAAAATCTTATTCAAATTTCTGGGTTCATGCACGCAGGCTTGAACAAAAAGTTGATTTTCAATTCTGGTCATTTGTAAATCACTTTGAATGAAGAATGGACCCTTATGCATGGACTTCGAAATTAGATGGATGGTGCGAGTCACATCGTCCGCTCGAACATTGGCTCAAATCTTATCCCGTGACACGTACATGAATGATCCGATGAAGTTTTACCATGAAATTCCTTTATGACTAGAGCGAAATTTTTCTCCACCAGAAAAATTATATGTCTTGTGCAGACAAGATATGGTTAGCGAGTATAAAAAGAACAATGCTAGAATTGTTTATTAGTATACTACCAATATGGTAGATAGCTTTTTTTTTCTTTATTTAGTAAAAAGACAAGGAAGGCAACCGATACTAACCACCCTCTCTCGACATTTTCGTAAGGATTACTCGTGTTAATAGAACATTCAGTTCGAGACAAAATCATTCCGCCTAACCCGTTTTGAATGATCAATGTTATGAGTCACATTATCATGGTCAAGAAGTCTCTTCATACAAGGCATATCACAAATAGATGTGCGGTTCAATATTCAGAAACTTGCTCGGTATGAAATCGAACTCGTTATCTCATAAGAAAAAAGAGTGATCCGTTTTTACCAGAATAGTCCGAGATTCTCTCAGACCGTTGCTGTGGATTGAATGCTTTTCATTTGGTACAGACATCTACCTGTCAAATTTAACCTTTTTTTTGCATTAAAAAAATTATTTAACCTTTTTTTGGTTATATTTACATTTTAAAAAAATGATTTGATGGAGTCCCACCAGGAGGGACCAAAACCTGGGGTGGTGGAAAAACGGGGGCAACTTTTCAGAGAGCCGCTGACGGGAGGTGCGGTTGACTTTGGTAGAAGTGGTGTTGGTTGATGTCTTTTTAGGTGGCGTGTGATTGGAGTTCTATCCTTTGTTTTTTCGGTGATGTGATTAAGTGGGATTAGTTGATTGCTTAAATTAAACTTATTTCTTTGTTGATTGATTGAGAATTCCAGCCAAGCTAATGTGAACGCAAGGAAATTTGGGTGGGAGGACAAGTAGAACTCACTATTTTTTTAAGACATCTTGACTCTTTGGCATTACCCAAAAACCAAAATGAATTGGGAATTTAAAAAAAAACACTAAAAATAGACAGGTTGCCTCGTTTTTGCAGCTTTTTATGGTGAAAATGAATATTTAAAAAATATTTTTTTAAAAAATAACCACTCATATTACTTACGTAAACGAATGAAATTTCATTGTCAATGAAAATATTGCGATATGAATTGTTGCCAATAATGAAAATATTTTTTATCAAATAATTATTTTCAAGCGATTCAAATAATCCTTTTAAAAATATTTTCTATTATTTCTTTTCTGCCAAATAAATGAAGTTTATAAGTATGATGATTCTCAAAACTCTCAAGTGTCTGACCACCCTATTTGCTTGAAAAGCTAAGTGAAACATAATATGTACTTTTTTTTAGAAAAACACTTTCATTCCATCAAAGTAGAGCAAATATTAGAAGGAGAAAAGGAGCCTACATTAAGATGATTGATGAAAGAAAATTCTACTAACACTCTATTTTTTACTCTAATGGGAGATTATTAAAAAGAAAAGAAGATATGATTCCTATTTGACTTAAAGCCCAATTTGTGAGCTCATGAGCAACTGCATTATAGGTTCTACTGGTCCACTTCAGGAGGAGACAAAGAGTCCAAGATGAATGGATGAATGCACCAAGGGCAAAGATTTCTATGTTGTATTGCATCAATAAACACCTTACAATCACTTTTAGAGACTGCTTTGTGAATATTGGGAGATTGAGTAGCATTGCAAATAGAAGAAGAGCTGCAGCTTCCACTCCCAATGATGAGTTCCAACTTCCTCGTCTTGTCCTCGCTTGAACAACTAAACCTCCATTTGATCATGCAATAATACTTGTGGCCACTTTGTTATCCTTCCACGCACCATCTACATTAAACTTCAACTCTTGCTTTGACAGAGGAATCCAAGAGTTTGTTCTTGCCCCAATAGAATCTGGTTCCTCACTTAACTCTACTCTTTTCTCATTTCTAAAGACATTCAAATATTCCATGAATCTTGTATGATTAGTTGAACCGCCTGGGAAGGAATTGGAATAGTCTGACAAGGTAACATTGCATTCCCATATGGCCACATTCTTGTGCAAATAATTGTTGTATAAAGGGTGAATAGCTTGCAATCCAATCCCATTCTCTATCCTATTTTTCCTAGATTAAGAAAGTGGTTCACCATCTCCTCCGGGGACTTGAAGTTCCAAGTAGACAAGATAATACCCCATGGGCTCTATCTCCATAGAATCTGGGCTAGAGGACATGTTGTGAACAAATAAGCCAATTTTCCTCTGAGGCATCACACAACGGGCAAGAAGGGTTTGGAATATGGAACATTTGAAATATGGAAGGCTAGAGTCCATGAGCAACATAATACGTCTTTATAAAACTTGTCAAGTAAGTCTAGCTGACATGTACATGGAAGTATTCTTTTATACGATAAGATCCACCATGTATTAAGTTTTGATGGATTAATCTACCACGCAACCTTGCAGGGTTGAGAAAAAAAAAGTCGAAAGGAGGAAAGTACCTGGAAATTTGTCCAAATACTTGTATGTAATTCTAACATTGGGATACTTAAGTGTTAATGTTGTAGTGAAGTGTTAACATTGGGGTATTCAAGTGCTAATGTTGTAGTTAAGTGTCAATGTCGGTATTGTTTCTATTGTTATTACAATTATTATGGTCATAATCGACATCTCAATAAATTAAAATTGGTGGGTTGACAACTGATTAACCAAATACAAGGAGAGTAGCTTCCAATTCTACCCTAGCTTCACCTACTCCTACTTTCTACTCAGCTTTCTTTTTTAATGTTTCCTTTTTTTTTATGTAATTTTTCATTATTTTTATGTAAATGATCTAACAATATATTATATGTGTGACTGTCAAAATATTACATACCAAAATAAGGTGTACTACAGTGCCCCAAATGGAAATACAATGTGATCTTCACATGAATTTAGCATGTTTGGATTGATATTACTCGTATTTATGTAGTATCCATGTATCTGCATATGATGAAACTTTTATGCAATGCGCATGCTTTGCTAATTCTTCAAGTGAAATTAACCATGAGGGGTTCCATAAACACGATAGTTGAATAGATGTTGTGTTTCTTCCTATGTGAATTAGGTTTCAATATATATATTCATGAACTTATAACGGGGGAAGGCACTGAACTCTTCATGAAAAGTAGATTATAAACTAGTTACATTCGATATATGGATTATCAATTTAACTAAATAGTGTCTCAATCTTTTAAAGATGTGTCACATATTAGAAAATGTTTGTTCAAAAATTGAAGAAAAAAGACTACGCTTCATGTACATAGACCTCATCTCATTGATGGGGCAAGAAGTATCTTGGAATGATAAGTTATTGCAAAATACCAAATATGAATTCATTGAATATATATTTTCTAATCTTTATGTCTTTATTAAAAAATCGATCACAATATATACTCCAACACTATAAAAGAATTATGGAAATAATTGTAGATATAACTATTCTCAACGTGCCGAAAGCCCATCAGCCTAGTGGATCCAGCCATCAAGTTGATTGGACAAATGACATCTTTGAAACTTTCAACGGCTTTGAGGGACTTAGTGTTTGTCAATTCTTCAAGTTACGATGACAAGCACTTTTCATATAAAAAAGCTACACTCAAGTAGTATATCTTGTCAGATTCCATCATCTATCACCTTCGCGGTGCTTAGATCCTCATAAAATCACATGCATAGATTGTTGAGTCGAGGCAGGCCCAAACAAGTCTGGCCTAAACTTTGAGTCTGTTCGGCGAAAAAGCCTTGACCCCTTTCACAATGGACTCACAAGGAGGATATATGATTTTGAACATGGTTGGTTTTGCAGTAAAAGAGTCGATTGTCTTTCCGGAGGTCACAAATTTGATTCACATCACGAATAAACTTCTAAATAGCTCGTGCCTTTATTCAATGGCTTGCGCTACATTAAAAGATCTAGAATGATCTCTATGTTACACATGACATCCTTACACCACCTTCAAAAGGTGAAGAAGAATTGGGCATCTTAGGAACAATTAGGGGATGGCTTGAGCCAGTTACTCCACAAGAGGGATTGAACTTTGCATCGTGCCCTACACCGGGCATTTTATTAAAAGCATTTGAATTTCTCCTTAAGCCTTGGATCGGAGCACTATATTAATCATGCCGGGGTTGTTAGATGGTGGTGGAGCTTCCAAGGCTTTGGCCCTAAGACTTGAAGAATTCTCATTCATCACATAGTGATGCATGCCATGAACCAAATGGGTTATCTTAGTGTTAGGATCAAGTGATTCAAACTCTTCACGGATGTCTTTGTTTGAGTGAAAGAATTTTTGTAAATTAATTTTTTGGACTTTGATGCGTTTAATTAGCTAAAAATGATCGGTCACTAGAAAATCATTTACAATCAATGAAAATATATATGCTTAAAGTTAAGGAATAGATTCTCTAACCTAAAAAGGGAAACATTCTCTTGAAAAATGATATCCCCCAAAAATGTTTTCCTTTTTTTGAAATATTTTCTCGAAACAAAAACATCCTTATTTTGGAAGGCCTAATACCCTAAAAAAATTACTCAACGTTAGCTCCAATTTCAATTCTATCTTAAACTTTTTTTGTTTCATAAAAATCAATGACAAACTTTAGATCTAGTACCATTCTACCCTAAACTTTCTTTTTCATAATAAAAAATCACCAACTTTTACTTGAATCTCATATCTGCTGTACAAAACCTCCGTCCAAAATTGCCCTTAGTGATGCAGTGTTTCCACGTTATTGCTTTAGTTTTTTTTTCCTCCAAACTCCATATATAAGAAGACATCTTTTGGAGATGAATTTTCTATATCATCCCAAACCACGTTTTATCGGATTTAAAATTTGGGTGAAAATTAGACAACTAAGTTGGCTTTCTTCAATTGTTCTTATTCTTAAGAGACTCTTCCTTCCATCTCGCTTGGAGATTTTCAATTTTGCATTTAGTCTTCAATATCTCGTGCATGAGAGACTTGCATCTGTTGCGCTAGGAGAGCTCGCACTCAAAATACTTGGCTCGGAGCATTGAAACAACTCGCGCTCGGGAGTTTTCTATCTCTCGATTGTCAAGAGAAATGTTGGATGGAGGTTAATGAGGGCATATTTGAGACTCAAGTAAAAATTGGTGATTTTTTGTGAGACACAAAAAATTAGGATGGAATTAGGACTAATACTTCAAACTTAAAGTCTGAAGTATTTTATGAGATAAGAAAAAATACCTGAAGTTTGGATTTTTTTTCTCCAGAAGTTTTTAACATCAAATGTACTGCAAAGAGTGCTTACTTTCTTAACGAATGGACTTCACTCAATCAGTTGAACTAATCGTTCGGCCACTTACTTTCATCCTTAGACTTCCTGACACAGTTGATTAGTTCCCAAGAGATTCCTCATTTAGACTGGAGGTTGGACAGGCTTGGACTGGAATCTAGCTGCAATATTTATCTACTTTGCCCCACCCCCACCCCACACCACCCCCCAACCAGTCTCAGAGTTAGGCAACGCTCCTTGAGTTGAGCGAATGACAATAACAACAGAAAGCTCACAATCAATCTGTCCGAATCGGAAAGTTCAAGAAGTCTTTTCTTCTTGCATGTTAGAACAAGATCCGGCTCTCTTATAGGTAAACCTAAAAGAAAGAGAACCCTAGAAAAACTATCCAAACCAATCCTTGCGAGATTCCACCATGTATACATCTATGCTTATACATGTATATCTAAGTGTAGACACATATTTACACTGTACGTACAAGTATATGGATTCAATCAATTCGGACCCCAGTTACAGCTCAGGAACATGACGGTCCACAGCGACTCCTCGGCTCGCCTATACGCCTCGCCATCGCGCTTCGAGGCCTTGACCACCGGCGAGTCCAGAGCACCGGCGAATCGCCTCGCCTGCTTCGAGTCCCTCAGCGACTTTGAGGCATTGGTTGCCAACGAGGGCTGGTCTCTGACCCCCTGCATAAGCCGGTTCGCCGCCTGGTACGCGGCCCTCCCCATGAACCTCAGGCTCATAAAAAAAAAAAAAAACCGCAGCAAACCAACGACGAAACTGTGACTACGCTTTGGAGTTGTTGCGCGGAACTTCGAGGATAACAGTAGTTGACGAAATAACGTGCTTAGACATATATATAGACAGAGAGAGAGAGGGGGGGTGATGGGATGCGAAACCGAATCTAGAAAACTCCTGGCGGCGCCCGATGAAAGAAAGGAAGGCGGGACAAGCGGTACGGGCACGGGGACATCCCGTGGGCCAGCACCCGTGGATATTACGTGGCGGCGGCAAATTTTAGATTCGTGTAATGATAAGGACGAGTTCCGTTTAGGATATGGATCGTACGATGGTGGAGGAATGGACATGCAAGATGCAAGAGTCCGGAACTTGAAGGTCGAGGAATGTGAAGAAGGCTTTCAAACAGGGATGAGCAATCTTAGGACCCGTCTGTTGGAATTTGGAACCTAATCAAGATTGGTTTTTGATTTTTGCAATTTAAAACCTATTTTGTATATTATGAAACTTACAACCTAATCTGGCAATCGATTTCAGGATAAACTTGATTGATTTTATATTGCTTTTTCTTCCTTTTTTTGTTTCATTTTAAGTTAAGAAAAATGAAAGCACACGCGGCAATAAAAATCCCCATTTATCAAAAGCGACCATTCATAAAATATAAACACGTAAAATAAAATAGATAATAAAAAATTCAAGACATGTAACACAAAAAGATCTAGTCTGGTTCTAACCTATGAACCAAAAGTATTGATTTCACTTTTTTGAAATTTGAAATTGGATTGGCAATTGTGAGAACCTAGAACTAGCTCGGTTCTTATGGCTGATCTAGTCCGATTTTTAATTCTACCTGAATCTATGCTCACCCCAAGCTTGAAGGTCACAGAACGTAAAGGTGCAATCCATTGCTCAAAACCAAGGTCACAGAACGATTTTTATTTACCGTAGTTCATTAACATGCAAAGGAGTAAAAATACAGAAAGAAACTTCTTTTTTTTTTTTTTTGGTCAGACAGAAAGAGACTTCTTCAAACAGTAACGGAGGCGTCCACACACGTGTCGCCCTAGGCCTCGTATCCAGAACAGCCCAAAACCATGTGAAACCTATTTTTTTTTTAAAAAAAAAACTGTTCTAGATGCAATTGAAAGATAATTTACAGAACGATTTAAGTTTTGTTGGAGAAATCGAAACGCAATAGTCACTTGGAGAAATTTATTTTTAGCTTCGTATGTTCCGTGAAAAATGAATCATTTACTACCGACAATAATTTATGTCTAATTATTTTTGTGGCCGATAAAAAATAATTTCATTGATTCATTTTTGTAAACGATACTAGCGATTATTTTCTGGGAGATTTTCCCCAAATCATCTATTTACGTGAAACAAACATATCCTTACTGTCCAGCGGCTTATAGCTAAACTGTTTTTACATAGTTCGGATTCTTAGTTTAAATACATAATATGAAATGCAAATCACATATAAATCTAATCAAAATTGTTTTATTTGCCAAGGAAAGATTGCTTTCCTTTTATCTTCCTAGTTAGCCAAAATCAGATACGAATTTTCCTCGATTACTTGATTGTCTCTACACATGGATAATCATGTAAATTCTTTTAATTATACCTTTTAATATCAAGACTTGCCGAAAATTAGATCCGTCGTAAACATTTCCTAAATTGAACTAGTCGAGATTTGGATGCATAAATGATCGATAAACTTTTGTGATGAACTTTGTTTTCTTGATTATTTTTCTCATAATTTCCACAGTTTTATTGACCGAAGTTCATTAACATGCAAAGGAGTAAAAACACAGAAAGAAACTTCTTTTTTTTTTTGTCACACAAAAGAGACTTCTTCAAACAGTAATGGAGGAGTCCACACACGTGTTGCCCTATACCTCGTATCCAGAACAGCCCAAAACCATGTGAAACTTGTTTAAAAAAAAAATGTTCTAGATGCAATTGAAGATAATTTACAGAATGATTTAAGTTTGGTTGGAGACATCTTTTGGAGATGAATTTTCTACATCATCCGAAACCACGTTTTATCGGATTTAAAATTTGAGTGAAAATTAGAGCAACTAAGTTGGCTTTCTTCAATTGTTCTTAAACCTTTCTTCAATTGTTCTTATTTTTAAGAGACTCTTTCCTTCCATCTCGCTTGGAGATTTTAGTTTTCAATATCTCGTGCCCGAGAGACTTCCATCTGTCGCGCTAGGAGAGTTCGCACTCGAGACACTTGGCTTGGAACACTCAAAACAACTCACGCTCGGAGCTTTCTATCTCTTGATTGTCAAAAGAAACTTTGGACGGAGGTTAATGAGTACATATTCATGACTCAAGTAAAAATTGATGATTTTTTTATGGGAAAAAAAATTAAGATGGAATTAGGACTAATTCTAAAGTTTCAAGTATTTTATGAGACAAGAAAAAATTTAGGTTAGAAGTAAGAGCATACCTCAAGTTTGGATTTTTCTCTCCAAAAGTTATTAACATCAAATATACTGCAAAGAGTGCTTACTTTCTTAATGAATGAACTTCACTCAATCATTTGAACTAAATCGTTCGGCCACTTACTTTCATCCTCAGACTTCTCGACACAATTGATTAGTTCACTAGAAATTCCTCATGAAGACCTGGAGGTTGGACAGGTTTGGACTGGAATCTAGCTGCAATATTTAGCTACTTTGCCCAAAAGCTCAGAGTTAGGCAACGCTCCTTGAGTTGAGCGAATGACAATAACAACAGAAAGCTCACAATCGATCTGTCTGAATCGGAAAGTTCAAGAAGTTTTTTCTGTCTTACATGTTCAGAACAAGATCCAGCTCTCTAATAGTTAAACCTAAAAGAAAAACCATCAAAACCAATCCTTGCGAGATTCCACCAGGTATACATCAATGCTTATACATTATATCTAAGTATATACACATACTTACAGTATACATACAAGCATATGGATTCAATCAATTCGGACCCCAGTTACAGCTCAGGAACATGACGGTCCACAGCGACTCCTCGGCTCGCCTATACGCCTCGCCATCGCGCTTTGAGGCCTTGACTGCCGGCGAGTCCAGAGCACCGGAGAAATTGCCTTGCCTGCTTCGAGTCCTTCAGCGACTTCATCGCCGACGAGGGCTGGTCTCTGACCCCCTGCATCAGCCGGCTCGCCGCCTGGTACGCGGCCCCCCATGAACCTCAGGCTCATAAAAAAAAAATGACCGTAGCAAACCAACGATGAAACTGACTATGCTTTGGAGTTGTTGCGCAGAGCTTTGAGGATAACAGTAGCTGACGAGACAGCGTGCTTACGCATATATAGGCAAAGATAGAGAGGGCTGGCTGCAGGAGCGAATCTAGAACACTCCTGGCGGCGCCCGATGAAAGGAAGGAAGGCGGAACAGCGGTATGGGGATATCCTGTGGGCCACAGGAGATTACGTGGCGGCGGCGGGGACCTCCAGATTTCGTGTAATGATAAGGACGAGTTCCGTTTGGGATATGGATCATACATGGCGGAGTAATGGACGTGCAAGATGCAAAAAGGCCGGAACTTGAAGGTCAAGAACGAGAAGATTTTACGTAAAATCTGGAACCTATTCTATCGAGATTGTTCTTGATTTTTTTTGCAACCTGAAACCCATTTTTTTTTGTATATTATGAAACTAAGAACCTAATCTCGCAATTGATTCCAGGATATACCAAGAATTGACCTATTTCTTTCCTTTTTTTTATTGCTTTTTCTCCTTTTTTTTTTTCTGTTCCATTTTTAGCTAAGAAAAGTGAAAGTAGACGCAACAACGAAAATCCCCATTTATCAAAGCAACAATTCATAAAACATGAACATGTAAAATAAAATAGATAATAAAAAAAAAATCAAGACACGCAACACAAAAAGATTCAAGTCACCCACTCATCAGTGGCTTAGCTGGTTTGCGCTTTGGTCCTTTCACGAGATGTCATGGGTTTGAACCTCGCTAAGCGCTAGTGATTTAAGCGGAGGGTCGTGGCGGTGGGATGCTGCGCTAGCCCTCTCGGAGGATCAGTCGAGGTGCGCGATTCGTACGGACGCTGGGCCGGACACCCTTCGATACCAAAAAAAAAATAAAAAGAAAGTGGCGTGTCCTCGCTGGTGTTGCGGCAGCGTCTAAAA
>JAGVVM010001232.1:0-32564 GCA_019149425.1 Psidium friedrichsthalianum | reverse complement strand
GCCAACCTCAATTGGCTAGTGGCACTCTCAATTCACACAAAATATTTTAGGTCAAATTGAAACTTAAAATGAGTCCAATATTGTTTGAGATTAGGGTTTGGGAGAGCTTGCCTTTAATACAAGGCGATCTGTCCGCATTTTGGGCATTACCTTTAGATTCGTTTTTTCCCACAACCGTGTCGCAACACCGATGGGCGATTTGGCGTGGCCAAACTCAATCAAACGTGTGTTGCATAAATTTTTATTTTTTCTTTTCTTAAGCAGTTACTATTCATCTTTTCTTATTAGCGCGATTGAGAGTTTGATTGTCTGTCAGCCATCGTCCGACAATATTCCCATTGGCGCAGATGAAGAAAAATAAAAATGAAGAATAGATATCCCAGAGACCAAAAGCTTAGAATGGCCGACACCAATTGAGGAATATGGATTCATCTCCCCCAACCTCATACAGCTTTGATTCGAAACACTATTTCCATTGAAACTCCAAATTCCTGAGACTAAGAATCTATGGGAGAGGGAGATATTTCAAGAAAGACCAAAGCTATGCTTGGTGCGCTAATGAAAAATAGGATAAGCCATAATATGGACGGCACTGTTATTGTCACAATACAGAAGAGTGGGATCCTATAGCGAAACACCCATGTTGGCAAGCAAATGATGAAGCCAACAATCTCAACAGTAGTGCCAGCCATAGCGCGATCCTCAGACTTAGTAAAGGAGCGCGAGCTATTTCTTGGTGTGCCAAGAAATGAGAGAATCGCCAAGACAAATGTAGAATCTTGTGATGGACCGACAATCAGTTACACCAGAAGCCCAGTCTATGTCAGAATAAGCACTTAACTCGAGAGGAGAAGGACGGAAAAAATAAAAACCATGTCAAAGTACCCCATAGGTAGCACAGAATCTGTAGAACAACAACATAATAGGTAGAAAGAGGGGCATCAACAAACTGACTGACGACGTGAACTGCATAACCAATGTCAGGCTGCAAAATAGTGAGATATACAAGACTTCCAACCAAAGTCCAATAAGGAGTCACATAAAAAAAAGGCTTCTCGTTGTTAGGGCGAAGCTTTTGATTCAACTCAATATGAGTGGCCACAATACAGGAATCAAAAAGAGCAGCCCTAGAGAGAATATTGGTAGTATACTTTTGCTAAAAAAGAAAAATATCACGAGAATTGCGAGCAACCTCAAGCTCGAGAAAATAGTGCAATGGACCAAGATCCTTCATGGTAAAATTTTGCTGAAGATGCCTCTTGGAATGCACAATATAATCAGAGTTATCGCCGGTAATGACTATGTCATCTACTTAAAGAAGAAGGATAGTACAGCTAGAAGACAAAATATGAACAAAAATAACATGATCATCTTCACTCTGAACAAATCCTACATAATGCACATCAACAGTAAACTTCTTAAACCAAGCACGTGGTGCTTGTTTGAGGCCATAAAGAGCTTGCCGAAGATGACAAACCTGACCAGGGGCATAAGTAAGACCAGGAGGTGGCTGCATAAAAATTTCCTTTAGAAGATCCCCATAAAGAAAATCATTCTTCACATTGAGCTAATAGAGAGGCCAATTGCGAATTGAAACAACGGCCAACAGACTATGAATAGAAGTCATCTTCGCTATTGAAGCGAAAGTCGCCTCATAGTCAATGCTAGTTTCCTATAGGAAACCGCACGCAACCAAACGCAAATTGTAATGCTCAATAATGCCATCAAAATAAGTTTTCGCCTTGTAAATCTAGCGACGAGATACCAACGATCAACTAGGTGGAAGAGGAAAAAGTTACCAAGTACCAGTACTTTGTAAAGTAGAAAGTTCCTTAGCCATGGCCTAACACATGTTGTACTGCTTCACGATAATTGGTAGGCTGTTGTACATCATGAATAGAAGCAAAAAAAGAACCAAACTCAACAGAATAAGAAGCAACAACAACACACTAAGTAGGGGACAATGATCCCAAGGGAAATTACACATAGCACCATAAGGGCAGAATCATCAATGGTAGGGGGAACAGGAGGGCAATAGCGAGAGGGAGTTTAGATAAAGAAAGAGGCGTAGAGATATTTGCAAGGAGAAACAAAGGCACGAGGTGGATCGAGAGAAGGATCAGTTAGGAAGTACATGAAAGGAATAAGAGTAGACATTGAAGATGTAGCGGTAGTAGAGAAGTAAGGAACATGATCATGAATAGTGACATTACGAGAGATACAAATGTGCTGAGCAATCATGTTGTAACAATGATAGCCCTTGTGATTGGTGTTGAAGCCCAAGAATGCACACCGTGAAACTTTTCCTATTGCCCACTTCGCACTCGTACTTTCAGTGGGAGGGAGAAGCACAAAACACTTGCACCTAAGAGCTCGAAAATGTGTATAGGTAGGAGAGCGAGAATGAATTTGCTAAAAGGGAGTAATTTGATGAAGAACAGGTGAGGGAAGGTGGTTAAAAAGATGAACTACAATGAAAAGAGTTTCAGCCGAGAACTCGGTAGGAATCGAAGTAGAAAGTAAAAGAGCGAGGATGGTTTCAAGTATACATCGATGCTTAGGTTCAACCACCCCATTTGAGCCGGGACAGAAGGAGAGGAAAGGTGCGAGAATGTCTCGTTACTAGCAAAGAGAGAATGAAAAGCACCCATGTGAGTTAACGCCTAGAAAGATTAAATATCTAAACATCACACTATACGATCCATATGTGACTCGGCCAATAATTCATTCAGGATAGATAAAATCAATGTAATAGGCAAGTCCATGATGCAACTAATGACAATTTATCGAGATAAACAACAAGAATGATCACACAATGCATGAGATATGCTATGTAACATGCTAGGGCACTACCTTCTTACTAGCGTGCTCTGTTTTAATCTCTTATTACACACACACACTTGGTGCATGCAAAAGCCTAGTAACATACAATTCGGCGATACGAACATACAAGTGCATAACAAATTGGTAGAACACCCTAAAGGGTATGAAGGCCATACAGGTTTCATTACCGGCTCCACAATCAGGATGGTAATCCAATAGGTTGAGAAAATACTTCTTTTATATATATATATATATATATATATATATATATATACTTTTAATAGTTATTTACATCATCCTTTACTCAACAAGAAAATAGAGTACATTGGGAGGATTCAACATTTTTCCACTACTCCCAACTAACCAGCACCATCGAGAGCTCCAACGCCACCACTATCATTTGAAGCCACAGATATCTAGGTATCTGAAAAGAAGGTAACAACTAAAGAGTGGCCCAAAACTCAGTAAGTAATAGTCAAACCCAACAACAATTGGCTATGCCAATCACATAGCAAATATGCCAAATATCACCATAATGCCCGCTAAACATACCACACTCATCCCAAAAGGGCTCAAGGTTGAAACCTCTACCTACATGACAACTTCAATTTTGCATCAAATTGGCAACAAATCCAATGATCAACTAGCACAATCTAGATACCCAGAGTTGCTAGATTCTAATTTAAGTGCCAAATACAACATGTAAGCAATTGGGGTCCATAAGCGCAAAAAACGAACAATATCTCTTGCCCAAACTCAATTCCAATGCCCAAATCGACGATTCGTCTTTGAATGCCACGAATCCGATGCTCAAGAACATCAATCAAACTCACAAATGCCACATGCAAAATGAATCAACAACATGAAAGTCGAACTGACAATTTCAAGAGTTGATGAGTTGGAAATTCTACTCACCTCAAAACTGTGCACGAGAACAATCCCAAATTGCTACGCTGCAAGCTTGAGCATTGCCTTCCTCCTTCCCACAGCCAAAACGAGAGAAACGAAAGTGAGAGACAGACGAGTGATCAAAAGAGGAAGCAACTTTGAGAGAGAGAAGTTGATTTGTCGGGGGGGTGTCAGAGAGAGAGAGAGGGGAAAAATGAGGAGAGGGGGGAGGGGAAGATCTTGGTTTTATAATAGTGGGAGGGCTCCTGCATGGGTGACATTTATTACTTATGCGTGCCTCCACTTGCCACTTGTCAAGATATGTGCACCACCTATCAACCATGCGGTGTCCACAGGTCATTCGGCCCATTAAGTACAAATTTCACTAATTGTACCAATTTTCTCTCATTAAATAAGTCATTTGATCCACCACACTATAAAATTTAAGCCCCTCAATGACACTTTCACTATTAATCCAAGCTCGATAATACCTATTCTGCTTATAAACTTAGCGTGGTAGAAATCGAGTCGTCACATGCTGTGCATTCACAAGTCCACGCACACTTTAGGCCTCGTTTATTTAGTACTTGGTGATTCATCTAGTCTACTAAGACCCACGAATATCTATTCCATGCATGGCTTGCTAGGACCCATGGATTCCACCATACATCTGCGCAAGGCACTTCCAAGATTCATTACCTTGGGCATCTCAATTCCTGAGGCATCCTTTGATCACACAGCGAGGGCATCCGATATCACACAACAGGGGCATCCCAAACACTTGGGGCGTCATTGATCCATTGATCGATGGGTATATTTCATATCTTTTAACTTCAAACTCTTGCATGCAAGTTATTATATGATATGCATGTGAGCATTCCACACATAATTCAATTGAGTCTACCGCTACTCAACAAGCATAGAGATACATTCTCATACAGATATTCGACATAGTATCCAAACAAGTGGTTCAATTCATTACATATTAATTTGCTGGGTAGTTTCAGACCCCACTCTTTAGCCTTATATCAGGTTAACAACTTAATTCGTAAATTACAAAAATTTACTAAACAATAGTTCAAAGTATGAAGAATAACTTTTGTTAGAAGTTTATTTTCATTTGACCCATAGAATAGAGAGTTTTCCCCAAAATTTGTGACTTACTCATACAGGGACAGTTTCGAGCATTAATCAAAATCACTATATTTACCCAAATAGATTAACTCCTAAAATCACAAAATTTTAATATGTCGTAGATAAGACCTTTCTCTACAACTTCATGGCAAGTATGAAGTCTAGATGAGCTTGTGCAAATCGCAATAGTTCAAATAATCAAAAACACAAAAAAGTTACCTCATGTACAGAATAAGGCCCATCAAATGGACGACCATTTCCGTAAATTAAAAGGTCCAAAAAATTTCATGAAGACAAGTTGGCCCAGATCAATTTGAGAAAAATTTTGGAGAATCAAGAACATGCAAAGGTCATTGTAGGATTTCACTAGACACATTCAAAATCGTGAATGTACATGACCATCATACCAAACATTCAGGCTCCAAAAATTCTCAAATTAATTTATGTTGTATTTTAAGATGTCATGAGAAACTATTATGATTAATTTTATCAACTAAGCCCACAGAAGGCTATTGTAGCAAACCCAAAAGGTCAAATCAGACTTGAATTCAGGACTACACAAAGAAGAATATGCATGGGCCATATCTAGTCTTCCCTTGCCAAACCAACCATGTGCAGCCCCCATAAGCATCATATTGCTTCTACTTCCAGTATGTACTAAGTCTAACCAAGTCACAAGCAAATCCCCAATCAAGTTACCAAAAGATGAAGCAATGTAAAATGAAGATTAAAGACTTGCCTTAATTTAAAGAACAAGCCAAACCTTTTTTGTCTTCTTAGGAGTGTTTTTGAGAGCAAGATGAGAGTATAAATGAATTTGAAAAGGAGAGTGAAGGGGAGGAAGGTTTTCGACAGCCATAGATGGAGAGAGGGGAGATGGAGGAGAGAGATTGAGAGAGAGGGTTAAAACAAACAAGAATTCCCATTAGGCACAATGGGTGGCATGACATGATGGTCTAGGGGTAATCATAAGATGAAACTGAGTAAAAATCTAAGGAAATGGAGGGGGATTTTCATCCATAATGGGGAACATGTCTACTTTGCCCGTAGTAATTTAAATTACACACATTAAAACCCAAATTAGGCTATAATTCTTGTATTTTTTTACTTTAGAACTTAAATTAGCACTATCGTCCTTCAATTAGTCACGTTGACACATTCCAATTAAATGTAAAAAAAAAAATACTTTCTAATGCTAATATCACTTCTAATTGGCTAAGGAAATTTCGAATGTCACAGAGGCTGAGCTAGCCTAGCATGATAAGGTTGCGCGACCCGCCTCTAGCTAGTTGCTGATCTGGTGACTAATAGGAGGAAGAAGGAGAAGAAAAAAAGAAAGAAAAGAAAGAATTAAAAAATTGAAAAATATTAAAAATTACCATTTCAGCTTCGGCTGGCCAAGTTGGCTAAATGAACTGAGTTGACGCAAATACAATTAGTTTAGGATTCAATGGCCAAAATAAGTTTAAAATTGCATTGCACAATTGGATAGTTTATGACTTTTTTTGATTATTTTTCCAAAAAAATGACCAACACTAAATTGCTCGTCATCTAACAATGCTAAGTTATAGCAATGTGAGACCGAAATGGGGTTAAACACTTTATTACAAGGTTTAAAGATTTGAAATCATTTTATCTGTGCTGCTTAATTATAAGTCTAATGAAAAGTTAAAATAATTCAATAATAAATATTATTCATTACCATCTCATATGTTAGGATGTACGTGTGAGTCGTGTTAGAAAATCCTATATCAGAGAATTAATGTGGTTTGGAGCAATTAATATATCCAAATTGGCCCATAACTTATTGATCTAAGCATTTGAGTAAATGTGGATCCAATTGAATATGATGATGGACTTATATTTTGGCTCGTATTTGGGCTCCTTCTTGCAATCTCCCAGGTTGAAGGTCAGCTTCTGCTATGTACTTCCAACAATAGTATCATATTTGATGGCTGATTGGTGGGCCCCTAATCTGTCTCGATGTTTGTTGAATATCTCAAGAAAGAAATCTCATGATCAATGCTTGTTTCGGGAGAAAAAATTGTCATCACGGTTGGTCTGGCAAGAAGAGACCATGGATAGTTGGTTTAGTAACACTAGTTTGGCAAGAAGAGACTATGCACAATTGGTTTAGTGATGCAAGATAAAGACCCATGGGTGATGCAATCTCAAGTTAGTAGTTGCTGTTAGAGATTCACATGGAGATAAGTTGATGCAGAAGAATATCTAAATTAAGGTAGATCAAACCTAACACTAGAGCTCACAGTGAGGGGGAGATTGTTGGGATGCGTGTATGAGTTTTGTTAGAGAAGTCTTATATCGGATAATTAATGTGGTCTGAAGTAGTTAATATATCTAAGTTGGCCATAACTCATTATTTAAGTTTTTGAGTGAAGATGAGTCTAACTAGATATGTTGACGGCTCGGATTGGGTTTATCTTATGATCTCCTCAATTGAAGGTATCAGATTTTTACTGTGTACTCCTAACACCATGTAAACAAGTTATATTCAAAGTAATGAGTTACATAAAACAATCTTAGAGAATTGTCAATACTCAAGAGAGAACAAAACCATATAGACGCGATCTCGCTTGTTTCAGGAATCAATTTTGTCTACATATAAAAGATGATAGTACACAGAATAGTAATATGTGGGGCAATTTTATAAGACGTGAGAATGTCATGGTCGGATGGTTGCCTTCTTCCATATCTTATAGCGACTATACAAATATTAAGCCAAAATGATAGTACACAGAATAGTAATACGTGGGGCAATTTTATAAGACGTGAGAATGTCATTGTCGGATGGTTGCCTTCTTCCATATCTTATAGGGACTATACAAATATTAAGCCAAAACCCCAATTATCTCACTTTTACATTTTCACAATTTGATATAAATGTGTTGGTCGTTTGTTTTTTTTTTTGTCGGGGGGGGGGGGGGGGGGGGGGTTTGTGTGAACAGCTCCCACAATCAACGAAAATTGTTCTTACCACGTTGCGAAAACTGCCTAAAATGCAGGGCACAAAACAGTGATCGAACTCCAATGAGCCTTCTCCTAATGTTGAATTCCAGATATGTCAAACTGATGGCTTAGATCAAATTTTGAATCATTAAAATGGGTTGTGTATGAATTACTAATGATTGGGCTAATGTGTACTTTTTCACAATTTTGTCTACTATTATTTACACATACGACTCGATACGGCATACTTGATTACATACCACAATTTCATGTCCCAAGCATTGCGATTTTTAGGGCTAGGCGAAACTAATGGAGAGATCCATATTCTATTTATTGTTCTCATCTCTATGTGTATGCACTCTGCAAATGAAGTAGGGAGACTGCGGAGCTCAAAAGCTTGAGGTTTGATTTATGGTGCATGGCTGAAGACAAATTTCATTCTCGATAGCTCAAACTAACTTCTGGTGTAACGCTTTGGCGACAAACATCAATGTTGGAGAGCATAAGAACTTTTTTTCTGGTCTGACATAAGAACTTTACATGGTGAACAGACAGGTAGCAAAGTGATTTTCTTCCTGATAGAATATTTAGATGTTAAACATACTTTCATTTAACAGCTTAAATTTTTAGAATAGTTGTCAGTGATCGTCTCATAAAATTTTATATGGTAATAGAGCAGAAAGTCTTGAGTTTAAATCCTTTCAGGTCCTTATGACTTCCCCAATTCTTAGTACTTGACACAAAAGACCAAATTAAGCGTGAGGGAGAGTGATATAATATTTGAATGTTAAACCACACATTCATCTAACATTGGTCTCATAAAAATTTCGCACTTCCTTCTAGTAAGTTTATGTACGATGTACTAAGTGAAGTGCTCGAACATTCCGAACTTATGATTTTTCTTCGTTTTGTCCTCGAACTCGTGATTCTCTTTCTGCATTTTGTGCAAAAGACGAGTGAACTTTGCTCGATGTTTCAAGCATCATTCCTATTTTCAAATGTCCTAATGGCTTGTCGCTTAATTATTTTTCTGATCAACGTTTCAGAGGAATCTTTTCATCATTCGACATCACCAATATCGAGCGAGTCAGCGACCACGTTAGTGAACTCACGATTGATTATGTTCTTCGCCAGGCACTAGGGCCTCGTGCTTTGGAGTAAATCCAACGTTTCCTCTGTCGTAAGAAGCTAATTAATTAATTAATTAATTAAATGACTGATTAATTAATTATTGATTATCCACGGAATATCGAGAACGCATTGATGTCTCTTTAATGTCAGTTGTCTCCTTTTGCAATGTTGAAAAAGTCTATCTGCTCCCTTGTTGTCCCCGGGGCAAAAATCAAAAGAAAAGTGGCTCTGCCTTGATTTTTTGGGCACCCCAAAATTTTCATTTTTAAGTTGGTAACTTTCTGCACATCACGGCACTGATACGAGAAATAAAAGAAATGGTCTTTTTTTTTTTGGTTAAGGAAAGAAATGATCTTGTTTTGGCGTTGTTTGCACCAAATATTGGCCAAGTTATCGATGTGGGCAGCCACATGATTAGAACATGAATATTGTCGAGAACGTGACCTGTTGTTGTTGACAACCACAAGGATTGATATCAGCATTTGTTCAGATCGCTGATCATCGCCGATCAATTATCGATACACGACGATGTATGGCTAATGATGATTGACAAAATTGTCGATTGATGAGATTGATAGATTGTCGAGGCATTAGGGTAAAGCTGAAGGCATAAAGAGCATCAGAATACTGACTATGAGTTTGAAATTACGAGAAATCAAAGTGATCGAAGTCATGGAGCCACAAGCACACGTTTTTAAAGGAATGGCCGTTCGGATACGAGATCATGGCATCGCAAAAGCACGGGTACAAAGTTTTCAGATATGGAGGAACATGGATACAAGTGCTGAATCCACCCATCGGTGGCCTAATTGGTTTGCGCTCTGGTCCTTTCACGAGAGGTTCTAGATTCAAACCTCGTTGGGTGCCGGTGATTTAAGCGAAGGGTCGTGGCGGTGGGATGCTGCGCTAGCCCTCCCGGAGGATTAGTCGAGGTGCGCGATTCGTACGAACACTGATCTGAACACCTTCGATACCAAAAAAAAGAAAGAGATACAAGTACTGAAAAACTGCTGAAGGGCAGTGATAGCATGACCACTATAAATACCATAGATCATCCACCGGGATCCCTCCCCCACACAAATCGATAAATAAATCCCTACTTAGGTACAATGAACTTTTTAATTTCCGAACTCGCATGTTGATTAAATTCCGGCGTAGCATCTTTATGTTCTTAAACTTTATTGTTGATTAAATTCCGGTCTAGTTTATTTATGTTCGGTTCCATTGAAGTAGCTATACTTTCCGAGAATTGTCATCGATTAAATTTCGATACGGTTTATATTTTTTATTGTTTTGTTTGGATTGAAGTTGTCAATTCTCTTATTACCTGTGATATTTACTGTCCGGAGTCTCCACAGAACCCATTTTCTTTAATTAAAATTGAACAAGGCATTTTGGTAAAAGGTGCTTCCTCGCTGGAGAAATTTTGGCAAAACATGTGTAACAATTGTTGGAGATATTAATATATAAGAAATATACTTTTCAAAAAGTGTCTTTTTTTTTTTTACTAGAAAAAGTGTCTTTCTTAAAGAGTGCCTTTGGGGCACTTGTTAACCACACCTAATAAAAGAACATTTTCATTCCTTGCTTAGATTTTTCATAAGTGCATGAGACACCGGTTGATAAAATACTTTCAAAATAGGAAATTACCGATTTTCGCTTTTTTTTTTCCTTGAAACGATTTAATTAAGTGATCAGTATGCACGTTTCAATCTAACTAATACTTTCGTGCATGTGCTAATCATCGTTGAGACGTGTGAGTTGTATTAGAGAGGTCTTGTGTCGGAAATTTTACATGTATGGAGCAGCATATATACATATTAATCGATCCATAATTCAAAGCTTTCAACTTTCGAGTGAAGTGAACTCCAATTAGATGAGTTAGTGAGCTCGGAATTAATTCCCCTTTTCGAGGTCTTATCGAGTGAAGATATCGTGACTTCTGATAAGTGCTCTCGAAGCCTCCACTTAACAATAACGATAATGATGCTCCTTTCCCAAACAACTGGGTTCTATGCATCGCTTGAAGAGCACTCCAAGGAGCATTAAGTCAAAGATTTCCACTAGCTCCCTTTATGCACGAGTGATTGATGAAACGCTTATACGGAACAAGGGCCATTAGCAGTAAAAATATTTTTTTGCCAAAAAATAAAAAACAAAGAGTTTTCTAGAGGAGCATTAGCGGTAAACATATTCATCTCCAAGACCAGTTTTATGTTATAAACAAGATTAATATCAATCATATAGGTTGTGTAACTTTTTTTTTTTTTTGACACAATTCACATTTCATAGTTGAAAATTGTTTACCCTGGTAATAAAACTAATAAATGCAAAAACTAAAGCTGCCTATATTAATGGTATTAAATGTGAGATGGGTAAAAAAACAAAAAAGATTATAGAGCTAGTGTAGTTAACACTGTTGCACAAAATTATAGAAAGGTTAAAGGGGAATCACCTCAGATGGGATCGGTTCTCACCTGGTTCCGTAAAACTGGAATTAAGAACTAGATCGGGCTCTTAAGGAAACTTCCTAAACCGAACGGTTTCGATCCAATTCGCGGTTCTAGCCGGACTTTGTCCGCTTTTAACCACGAACCATCACATTTGTTTTAGGTAAGAGACCACATTATAATAATAAAATATAAAATCGTACCATTTCATTACAAAATCATTTGTTGGTGAAGTGGTTATGTTGATACCTACTCATGTCGATGAACATTACTGGATCCTTAATCGTTGTAAAAGCATTTTTTTTTTCCCTAAAAGAGGTTTCAAAATCGGTTCGGAACCGGAATCGGTTCCTAGGTGGAATCGGCCGTTTCAGGCTTGAAATGGCGAATCGAACCGGTCTTGGGCCACTTCAAAGTTTGCGGAACTGGGAATTAGAGGCCGGTTCGATCCGATTCCCCGTGTTGAACTGGACTCGGTGCTCACCCCTAGTCAAATTTTTAGTTCGAGATCATGCCAAAATGCCACTTGAAGAAGGTTGCTCGGGTTATAAGGTCATTCGATGTAGTATGATAATATTTAGATAGGAGAAAGCTATGAAAAAAATATACAACAAAGCCCCAGAAGTTTCTGATACTCTTTGGCCTTAAAGTTAAAAGTGAAAAGTCGTAAGCTTATGAACTAGTGCGGGACATAAAAGCTCTTGACGAGGACAAGTGCGACTGCTCGGAGGGAATATATTCAAAGAGGGAGAAGAAAGATGATGCAATTGCAGATCTCCCGCAGATTGAAACGTGTTACTCCGTGTGATGAGAGGCAAAGTTGTTCCAACACTTTGCGAAATTTGTTACCAAACTCTCCAACTTTATTTCCTTTCCTTTCGAGTCTCTCGTCTCCTCCCGATGTCAGCCCCAAAACCCACCTTGCAATCCCAACCTCTCTCCTGTACTTTCCCGTCACGCTTCCATCGCTAGTTGTAGGACAAAGAAAAGAGAAGACCCGCTCGTTCGTTCGTGACGCATTCCGTAAAAAAACAACCCCCCCATCCCTTTTTTTTTAAGGAAGAAGTGCATCAAAAGTTCTTAAAACTTATCATAAAAGCACAATCGAGTTTCAAAACTTTTAGCAAATGCAATCGGGTTTGGAAAAACTCGTGGAACCATCTTTCAATGATCGACGGAAAATGCAATCGAGATCTGAAACTTCTGGTTTGACCCTTCGAAATTAAGCTGCGTGTCGGTTTTTAATAATTATGAATCGCGCCATTTGCCTGGCTTCTTTTATGACATTAAAGTAGTTCGCTTCTTTGACAACGTGCCTTGTGCGACTGTGCTTGTGTCGTATGAGTCCTTCATGCAGGCACGCACATGTCCAGCTCATAATTTCCGCTTTTTCTTACTCGTTCAAACGACGCAGTGCCTTTCTCTTTTCTCTTTTTCTTGATGTATTTAATGGCAATAACCTTTCTTGTGCTGAGCGACGAATCACTTTTCCAGGCTAACAAATCCTCTAAAAATTGATAAATTACGGTGACGTAGCTGCACACTTCACGGCCTCTTCCAAAATAATCACAAATTTACCGTGAGTGGCCACATTTAGATCATTTAAATTTAGAGAGAGAGAGAGAACAGTTCCGATTAAGCGTTTATGTAAGATAAAGCAAATAAATAAGAAGTCTTAATAGATTGTCATAGCAAAAAATAAAGAAAAATGACATAAATGATTCATAAACTTTAACCCAATATGTAATATGGTCCTAAAAATTTTAATTTGTTCAACATGATCACTGGATTTTTGATACATGTCCAATTCAGTCTCCGATCTATATAAAAATGTTCAATGTTGTTCCTGAACTTATTTTAATGTGAGGACAAAATTGAAATTTTTCATACAATTTAGAGACTAAATTGAACATATACCAAAATTTCAAGGACCACATTACACATCAAGCTAAGGTCCAGGGATGGAAACCACATTGAACGAATCAAGATTTCGGAACCAAATTGCATATTAGTCGAAGTTCATGTACCATTTATGTCGTTATCCCAAACAATTCGCGAAATAATTAAAAAATGACTTGAATTTGTGGTAAGTCAGTGACACAGAAAATCAGGAAAATTAAAAGAAAGGGGAAAGATAATTGAAAGAAGCTTTTGAACCCTTGGTCAAAAGATTTGTCACGTAGGGAAACCAATCCGTCGAGTGTCGTGTAGTTTCCTTGAGCTTTTCGACGTGCCAAAGCGTCAATGGTTGTGACATGGAACTACCAGACATGAGTTAGGTGCCGACTCCAACTTACCTCGCATTCAATTGGATCTCGTGTTGAGAAACTATCAAATCCATTCCGACAATTTAATGAAATAATTTGACTATCAATCAACTCGATCTTTCTGCTTCCTCAACGCCAACCATTTTGTCTTTGTCCTTCTTAGTCCTCGAGTCAATGCTTTTTAAACCACCAAAGTCTTACAATGAAACTTCTACGCCACTGTTACCTTACTTATGTTACTTCTTTGCTACTTCTATTTTTAAATTAAAGGGATTAGTTGAGTCGACGGGGGTAATCGAGACTCTATTTTTTAGAAAGCTTGAAGTATCGAGTAGGCTTAGTCCCGTGGCGTTTGATATGTTCGATTGATTTCCAGATCGAGTTGTACAGCAAGGCAATGTCCTAGCCGGATTCGTGTCGACCTCAAAATAGTCGATTTTTCTTCCTAATTATAGTCATTACCAACTAATAATAATAATAATATTCTAAAGGTTTAAAATTCGATCTGTCAATGGATCGCTAGAAATTGTGCTAATTCTTCTTTTGTTGTCCTTTTAGTTTAAAGATTATTTCGATTGTGGATCGTTTAGCGAAATCCCATGGTGCATAATCAGTCATGCAGTTTCTTCTCTCGAGAACGAGCTAATTTACAAATGGGATATGTTTCCCTCAATATACAACTGGAGAAAATTTTCTCCAACCATTCTTCTGATTAACATGGGCTACAAGTTACGAAAGTTACCCTACGTGCAAGCTTATTTAATTGTTATAGCGGATGATATCCATAATTGTAACCCATCGATTTAAAAAAAAAAAACAAGGGGATTAAATTTTTTCCATGTGTTGTCTAGTCATGGCATGCATAATATTTGGTAATCATGATATTTTAGAATAGCTAACCTGTGGGAGCTAAATCTGATTACACACTTCATTGCAAGGCAAACGATAGAGATTTTGCTTATTAGTAATGAACCGATAAGTCAACGCCTATCTCCATATTAAGGGAGTCAAAATCTCGACCAAGCTTTTATCATTTTAAGAATGGAGTCGTCTTAACCACTCCGTTGATATTAGATTATAAAAAGCAAGTAAATATTGAGCGATTATTTAACTAAAAGGTTTCTTTATTTGTTAAGAATATTTGATTATGACTAACAATAAACATAGCAACACTTTCATTGAACAAGAATTATCATGTGTGAACGCTTGTTACATTTTGGGATTTGAGTAGCTAACCGTATAACAGTGTCACAATCGCAAGTGTTATGAATGGAAAATAAAATAAAATATAGAAGTCATGACGAGGCTCACCTTTGATCTTATGCCTGGCATTCCACCATGATACGGTCACACCGTCATGCTAAAAGGACCCTTTTTCCCCCTGTTTTATTGTTCCATAGTATTTTTTATCTGTCGAAATAAATATTGACTAAATAAAACCCAACAAAAAAGACATTTCAGTATTAATAGTTGAACATAAAATTGTGTGGTGAATGTTCATCACGTGAATATTTAAATAACAGGATAGAAAGGATAACACTAAAGTGAGTAGAACAATTGTGTGAATTTTAGTGAAACGCATATTGCAATTGGGATGGATTCATATGTTTTCCTAATTCGATAACCCATCATTTACAGGATAAAATCGAATCAGAAAACTCAACTTCAAGACAACTTTTTCTTCATAAATATAGCTCCAAGGAATTTGGATCAATTTTGTTTTGAAAAGCAAAAAAGTGCACATTCTTAAATAGAAAGGAATTACAATCCTTTGACATCAAAATTTTCATCAATTAGACTAAAATTAGACTTCAAGCTCGACCGCGACTTCTCCAATTCTCGAAGACGTGATTGACGGCGGATGCTAGTACAATACTAAGATGATGGATGAAAGGTGCTTTGGTGGTGATATTCACACGACGGAGGTCACAGGTGATCGGCACAGCTCTAAGCGAGCAAGAATGTAAACCTGGTAGTCACCACAGCAGAACTTGAGTTCGCGCGAACACCGAGGCCAACACATTTGGCTCCGATACCAAGTTAGAACAAATGATAAAAAACGATTGTCGAATCACTTAAATCTGTAATGTGTTACAATTAAGAGGTATTTTATACCGGAAGGAAGTGTAATCCATTGTAATCCGAAGAGATCTCGAAATATTCGTCAATATTCTAACAAAATTCAATTTAGGAATTGCGACAAACCCCCCAGCATCGTAAGAAATTAATTTTCGAAACAGCCTCGCTCGCCAGTCAATGATGCAGACGTTGTCTGAGCAGATTATAATAACCACAGTGATGATTAAATTGCCCGTGGGCGGAACTTGAGCCTTGATCTCCGTTCTTGAGCTTCATAATTGGGTTTTTATAAGAACAACAGAGTCTGTCACTTGGCACGTGCCCCGTCATCACCATGTAGGGTAAAAATTCCGTGAAGCTTGCTCTCGTCCCCGTCCAGCTTTGGGGTGCGTCGAGCTATTTGTCTTTGTTTAAATCCAGGAAGCGGGTTCTTTACACTTGGAATCTTTTGGATCTCTTTTCCCCTTTCTTTATCTCCCTGTTTTTTTTTTTTTCTTCTTTTCTTATTTTAATTTGAGGATAGGATTTTGAAAAATTGTTTGCTCTTGGGTCCAAATTTTGCAGATCTCAAGAAGCCACACCAGCTCTGGTGCAGCCACAGCTATGGATTCTCGATCAAGATTGATTCTATACCATTAGACACCAATCAAGAGATTAATTAAGGAAAACAAAATGCAATTCTTAATTACAAAAGCACTAGTTCGGGATGCTCTATGAATACTCTAAGAGCACCTGCTACTGATAGACCCGTAAATATTGTACTTTGGATTTTTATGGGCGTATGCTCTCGAGACGCTTGCTAAGTAATTGGGTAATTATTTAATTTACGATGCATGATTCTCGCATTCTATCAATAAATGCTTATGAAGCATCGTAAAAATACTCATTAGCAAAGCCGTTCTATCATCAGGCCGTGTTAGCGAGTGTCTATAAGGCACTGGTTAATCACATCTAATTCAGAATAATGCAAAACATTCAAAGTATTGAAAAATTATATTGGGACAAATAGTCCAGTGAAAACTGCACAACTTTCATAATAAGTTACTTAATCGAGTGCTCTTAAGGAGCCCCTAAAAAATATATCAAATATATGTGTATATATATTATATTTATATGTGTGCATATAATATATGTTACCAATAAAGGAGATTTCCTGAAATCAAGAAGCCATAGTTTTCAGAAACGGGGTCCCTATCATTTCCAAATCTTGAAAGCCAAAAAGCAAGCATCACCCATTATCTAAAAAGCGTCCACGGGGCTTCTTCTTTAGATTATTTCCCAAGTACGGGGCAATTCGGTCATCGAAATTCTCCATAAATACGCCCCCCAAGAGCCCCCCCTTCAGGGCCATAATTCCTCCCATTTCGCTACAAATCATAAATGGTCGGTCCGATATCCAATCTGGGAAGTCTCCGTTCCCCTCGGATCTTCTCAACCAAAACGCCATCGCCCTATGCTTCCATCACCATGAAGCTCAAAACCCTAATCCAAAACCTCATCTTCTCCCGCGCCTGCCGCGTCGCCCGAGCCCTCTCGAAGGCCAAGTCTTTCCTCGCCGACGTCGTCAAGAAGGGGCCGCCCCTCCACTTCGTTGACTTCGCCAAGAACAAGCGGAGGAGCAAGATGTACATCGGGTCGTTCCGGATGTACTACAACTGGTGCTCCTCGCGCTCCTTCTCCACCGCCCCGGCCTCGGTCCTTGAGGGGTTCCGGACGAACCACTTGTACTACGACTCGACGTGGAACTGCTCGATCCCGACGTCGGAGGTGCCGCCCACGGAGTGCGAGGACGAGGGGGAGTCGCAGCTGTCTGGCTATCTCCAATGGCTCGAAGAGAAGAACAAGGCCAAAGCAAGCGACGGATTCGCCGACCCGAACAATGTCCACGAGATCGACGAGCTCGCCGACGTGTTCATCGCCAAGTGCCACGAGAAGTTCATCCTGGAGAAGCAAGAGTCGGACAGGAGGTTCCAAGAAATGCTGGCGAGAAGCGTTTGAAAGTTCAAAGGGTCTTCTTAGTTTTTGGTAGCTGGTGATGTTAATCGATTTGACTTACTTCTAACTCGCGTGTGGGTTAAACTTGCCGGGCACAAGATGGGTATAATTCAAGCTTAGGAAAGGCTACATCAGTCACGTCCTTGCTTCTTCATATTTATGGCGTCGAAATTCGCCATTTTTCTGGAAATTACTATGTCTTTTTTCGCGTGTAATGTTTAGCTTTCAGGCATGATCAAACCCAAAAATAACTTAAGGTTATCACGAATATCGTGTCGTTTTGGCGCTTGCGGATTCAATTTTTCAATTGTGGGAGAGTAAAGTCAAGTCTTGATCTTAGCTTTTACGAAAGCTGATGAACATGCAAAGATAAGATAAGGAAGGGAAAATTTGAAAAGGGGCCCGAAAAAGAGGGAACCCACATTTTCACCTACATTTTATTTACTTTTTTTTGCTAATTAAACAAAGTTAATGATGGGATTACGGGGATTGAGGACGTTAATTAAACAATATATCTGGGAGCTTTTTGAGGCAGTTCGTTCGGCGGTAGACGTGCGTGTCCCTCTATTACAAGTTGATTAGTCTTACTAAATTAACGTAGTAAATTAATGTCGGATTTCATTGGGGCGCGCCACCTGTTCGGCCTTCAAAGTAAAAGGGGAAAAGCTAGGTTTGGTTTAAGGAAATTGATATATTAATATTTCCTTTGTTTGTTTTGCCCTTTTTTTTGGGGGGTCTAAATTTTCTTTGTTTGTTAAAAGCCTAGGATCATGGGGATCTATGTCACCATCTTGGCGATTTATGCAAATTTTTTAAAAAGTATTGATAGTAAAATTGTGTGATTTAGTCCCTGAGTAATTACCGAGCCATTTGATGTGGAGCCAATGGAGACATGAGACCGTGAACTTTTCAAAGCGATATCGATCGATCCATTGGTCTTTTTCAGATCTTGATGATGTGCCGTGATGATCTCGGAGAGTACAAAAGCAGTTTTTATATGATGTCTGATTGATGCACCTTCGTCTATGACGGGAGTGCGCAGCAGAAATCTGATACCTTCCCTCATGGAGATCGCTAAGAGGAAGCTCAAGTCTGGGCTGTTAACATATTTAATTGGACTCGCCGTCACTCGAAAACTTAAGTCAATGAGTTCTGGGCCGACTAAGATATCTTAATAACTCAACACCACACTTGATTCTTTGATGTAGGATCTCTCTAATGCAACTCACACGTGCATCCCTCAATAGCCCGCTTCAATTTGCACACGGGTCTGGTTCAAATGGTGATGGATTGTGATTTTTTATTCTTTTGACAAGGACTTGTACCCTTGGATTTCCTAACTACTTCGACTCGACATGCGTTCCCCGTGAGCTATAGTTCTGATTTTGCACATGTATGGTGTCATCTTTGCTGAGCTCGGATTGCTGCTAATCGGGCCGGGAGCGGGGGTAGTCTCGTCGACGAGAGATTTACCGCAACAATCATACGAGACCATTTGATGGGATTTCTACTTTTAAAATCGAACTTTGGCACTCACAATATTTGGTTTTAACATGAAAACACTCGAAATTTCGCCAAATATCCGAACATTAAGTATAGAATTGTTGTATAATTTTCTTTATTTTACTTTTTGCAACTTCGAATGTATTTTTTATTTTCATATATTCGAGGGAAAAAAGTCATGATTAAGGGTTATAACTAACTTGAAACCTTCTCTTGCCATCTTTCCTGTCATCAGCAGCCGCAGCTGCAACCTCTGAGGGATAATTAAAAACAAAGAAGTCATAACCTATTGAATGGATGCTAATTCACTCATAAATTTTTTTATTTAAAAAATTTAGTTATAAATCTTTTGACAATTTGCAAATATAGTCATTTCGCCAAATTTTAGCTAGAAATCGCTGACGTAGACGCTAACCATCTTGTATAGCACGGCTGAAACTGGCGTGGACGATTTTGCAATTTCTTCAAATTCTAATTTTTTTTTTGTATTTATCTTTTATGAATGATAATTAAAAAAATTGAAAAAATTGTCCAAGTGGGTGTTGGTCATGCCATATAAGAGGGCAACATATATGTCAGCGAGTTCCAACCAAAATTGGCTAAAATAAAGTACATTGACATATCATAAATATTTTAGGAATAAATTTGCCAAATAGAAAATTTAGAACAGAATTGACATCCGTACATATATATATATATATATAGACTTTTGGGTGCTTTTTGCCATTTTTTACGTAATGAAACCTATCAAATGAATGGGTCACGTCGAAAATAGTCCAATCCAAATTGACCCATTTAACCTATTTTGATTTATTTTCATTCAATACAAATCTAATGACTCATACCGACCCAACCTATAACTGTCCCCACTCGATCCGATCAATATTACTTAAACATTTCCATATTTAATCAGATCAAGTAAAACTTGTTTCTAATAATTTTTTTAAAAAATAATAATATTGCTAAAACACTTTCAATATGTACAAATTTAGTTAAAAATTATTATTATTATTTAATATATATATAATTATTTCTTTTTTTTTTATTTTCTTTGTTTTCCTATGAAATTTGGAGAGGGTTGGGATCCTCACTAGACTTCACTAGAAAAAATAAAAAGAAAGAAAAAAATAAAAATAAAGAGAAAATAAATGAGTTCAAACATAATATGAATGTAAAATAGATCATAAATAGGTTTATAACTTACTTAGCCAATTCACCTCTCTGAATCTCTCTTCATTCTCTCTCACTCTCACTCGATTTCGTGCTTACTCACTCCATACTTTCACCTCAGTTTGGGTATGTGGTTTTCAAGATTTGGATTAGATAACACAGGATGAATTGAGTATGGATTAGGTATGATCACTAGATTTGCATTGCAATACATATATCATAAATAGATTAAATTGATCTATTTAGATTGGATCATTTATGACACGACATGTCCATTTGGTAATTCCAGGTAATGTCTGTTTGGTAATTCCAGGTAACAGTGGTACAAACTTTCCATCGAAATGAATCAAGAGGGATAATCGCCATGACGAAACACCAAATTAATTAATCGATGCAAGACTACTATGACTGGTCATGTCAATAATGCTTTGCACAGTCTTAGGAGACTGAAAAAGGAGAAATAAGGTGGTAAGGCATCGATTCTTCTATTGACACAGACATCTCTTTATTCTAAAAATTTTATCTTCCTTGCAGTTCAGGACTCAGTTCTTTTCTTTTCTTTTTTCTGGTCCCCTTGCTTCCTAACTTGAAGACCAGCTTTAGAAGAAAAGTGAATGCCCATAGGTTCATGGATTCATTCAAATCAAATAAGGATAAAGTATGCGTGCACGATAAAGGCAAAAATAGCTCCTCCGAATTCAAAAATTCTTTAACTAAGGCAGTTTCAATGCGTTGTCGATAGACAGATTTGGGAAGGAAATTTGCAATAAAATAAATACCTTTTGGGGCAAACTTGGAAATATTTTCCGTCAAATTTAACAGATAATGGTGATTTTGAGAATTTTAGGGTTTAAAGTGCGAAAATTTTATAATTTTGGGGGCACAGAGTAATTTCGCCACCGCCTTCTCATCAACGAAGAAGAACAAATACATGACTATTGTTCCCTAGCTTTCTGCATGCTGGAAGTTTGGAACCAATAGTAAGCTTTAGGTTCTTGATCGACCTTATCAGAAATTAACCTGCAGAAATGTTGTAGCCAATTTTGATCGAATCAGTACTTAAGGCTACCCCAATCAGTCATGCATAAACCATTTGTACATATGTCAATTCAATCAAAACTTTTTCAATTTTGTCAATTCATTTCTAAAGATTTATGAAAAATTCCAACATAATACTTTAGGTCAATTTTCGCCAAAAACTGATGATGTAGCACACCGCCAGCGTCAATGATTTTGACGAAAAATTGGCTAGAAGGAGTACATTGAAATTTCACTCAAAAGTTTGGGACCAAATCGACAAAATTGAAAATTTTAGGACTGAATTGACATCTATACAAAATGTTTATAATTAATTGGATAATTTCCCTCAAAGAAAGGTCAAGGACAATAGAGATCCACGCTGCAAAGCCAAAAACATAGTTTGGCGTTTACTTTAAGGGTTAAGACCACGCAAAAACCTAAATCGGGAGTTTTTTTTTTATGTGAATAAGTTTTTGCAGCTAATCTTGGGTGAACGTGAAGACCAATTCAACCATTCATCCAGTCGACAGCCACAAAGGAAGATGTTCGTGACATGACTCCACAACTTCTTCAAAATTAGGCCGCTCTACCCTCTTGGTTTAGATTTACGTTTAGATTTATGGGTTTTACTCTCCTGAATTAGATTTAACATAGATCTAAGAGTTACTTATATATTTGATACGTGTTCTTTCAATATATTGATGTTAGTGTTACTGCTCGATGATAGTGATGAGGACACCAAACCTAGATGCGCACCCGACGCTGTTGCAAATGGCGCAGGAGATCTCGATTGTGCTTGTGACGTCCTAGTTTCTTCGCCCCTTAATTTTGCTTCCTTATTATGGTTATGTTATTTTCTTTTCCTTTGCTTTGGACACGGAAAAACGATAGTGGGCAACTTAATTGAATAGACATGGTGGCTTCTAAGATTTTTACAAACATACGTAATCTTATACATATGTATCTCATATATTTTCTGATAAATCCTATCCTTCCATTTGCTATGTACATTCAGAATTTGGAAGGTTATCCGTCAACCACTGTATTGCTTCACCTTACTATTCCTAGTAGCTAAGACTCCTCTTCCATCTGAACCTAAGCGCTTGTTCTACGGTGTCCCCCCGTCCTAGAAACCTAGTAGCCCAACGCAGTTACGTAGACGACCTGTGAGCACTCCATCCACGTTCTGGTGCCAAGACACAAAGGTGAGAGGAAGCGGCATCGGTAATCCGATATTTATTCATATAATAAACTTAACCCTAGTATATAAAACATCCCTCCCTACGTCTATTATTTCCTGCTAGGAGAGCTCCATGTCAGTCAACAGACCAAATAGTGGGGCATACGCGGAATCCATTTCAGTTTCTTAAAAAGTAAAGGGATGAGCAAGCAACCCAATAAATGAAATTACTCGATATAAGGCAGGAGTGTCGGCTCAATACTCAATGCAATAGTGTCAAAATAATTAAGGCAAAGCTATCCTGTGACCCATTGTAAAAGATGTCATGTGTCACACTCATCAATTATGCAACATGCATCGATTCCATTGTGTAATATGTTTAGTCCTAAGGGCCATGAGCTCGTAAACTCATTCTTGTAATCTTGTAGTTGTCTCCTGAGAACGCTTTCTTGTAGGCCCAACATCGCTTGGGAATAGATGATGTCTCATTCGCACTGTTACCTTCATGGAAAATGACGACTCGTAATTATTTCTCCTAACAAGGCCAACTCCAACCCCAACCCCCCCCCCCCGGGGATGTAATTTCCATGTAAAAGCCAACTTTGGCTTTAGTTGCCCCTTGGGTGATAATGAGCATGTAATCATTTTCTCATGCACATACACTCTTCTGCATACACTTTCCCATTTGTCATCTACTCTTAACATAAAAATGCAGGATTGGATCAATGAAAATGAGTTGGTCGAGGGATTGCTACAGCTACCTTCAAACCAATGGAATCAGCCCCGGAGGAACCCCGACCAGACCCGCCTAATGTTGATTGGCCTGGGGCTAAACCGAACCAAGCCCGGATCAGGCCTGGTTGGCCTTGGTGACTCGATTTTGTCCCATTCAACCTTCATTAAATGTACTCGACTCCTTAACTACCACCCAAACACAATGATCTTTGATGCAATAACACACATAATGCATACGAAATCAACGCAACACTTTATTGAAGCAATAAACAGACATTACCATCTTAGCGTTAGAAATCCCATTTAACTATACTCGGACAACAGTATTTCACCCTACGACGTGCAATGATTAGATGAAGACATGGTGGTGTGCGACAAGGGTGTGGTGACCTGGCGGCGACAGTGAGAGAGAGAAGTGGGGGCGGTGGTGATGGGTTTTTGTGGTCACAAAATGGGGAACCATCCTTAATTTATAGGAGTTTCCTTCATTAATACTATCTTAACATGTCTTACTGACATTGGTATGTCTAGCTATTCTAATGAGATGTCCCCTAGATTTTAGACTAGGTTTGTGGTAGATTTCTATTGGTCCACATGTTTAGCTATTCTAATGAGGTGTCCTCTAGGTTTTAGACTAGGTTTGTGGCTAATTCTCATTGGTCCAAATGTGGGGTCTAATATGATAAGATGTCACCTGAATCTAGGGTAGGTTAGTGTCTTAATTTAATTGGTCGATATTTCAAGTTTTCCTTAGTTTAATTCAATTATATTAAAAAAAACATATAACCTATTAATCTTCTGGAATTTTTTTAAAACAAGAACAAAGGGTGATTGTTCACCATCTGGGGTAAAACAGAGTGGAGGACAAAGCCGATGGTGCTGGCCTTGGTAGGCATCAACAAGCAGCATTGCCTTTGGGCGGTGACGCAACCCAAGGGTGGCTACCCCGCTCCATGTGAGTCGATAGGGGCGTCTCGGTCCAGCTATATGCTGGCCAGGCGCGGGCTAGCCAAATGCTATCTATGCTAGTCATTGGCCAGCCGTGTCTTGCTCCCAATCCTGTCACTGCTCATTGTTCCTTCCTCGCTCGATTCTCATCAATCCATCCGTCTTATCCATTTTGTAATTTATCGTCAATTATATTTAATATTTTCTAAAGTTCAAACTTCTTAAAGAAGCTAGAGTATTACTTCTTTATAGAGTATTACTTCTTAAACAAGCTAGAGTATTACTTCTTTATAAAGTATTAAGCCTAATTAGTCAATTCAAGAAATATTACCTTATCTCTAAGGTTTGAAAATGGCATCTATGCTTATCCTAAAGTTGATAATGACATTGACCTGTCATTGACTTATGTATAAATTCAAGAAATATTACTTTATTCATATTTTCTAATACGAAAATTTCTATTCATCACAGTGCTCATAATTGAATCTAATGATTGGCTGTAGAACATTTACTATGACAGATTAGTTCTTAAGGAATGAGAGTGTGCTTTTAGCTGCAGAGTGTGCTTTGTGACTCACTTTCTCGTTTGTAGTTTTACAATTATTTAAGATTTATTAGGATTGAAAACCTTCTATGTGCCTCTCCAGTATTATTGCCCTTAAAGAATGGATTCTTTCTTTTCACCAAATAAAGAAAAAGGAATGATCTTTTGTGATGTTTTGCGAACCCATAGAAAAACAAAGGGAAAATCACCAAATTTAAGTTTTAAATCTATTGTATGGATACCAATTCAATCATAAATATTTCAATTTTGCAAATTTGAATCTAAAACTTTGCATGAAATGCAAATATAATCCTTCCATATTCTCGTCAAAAATTGCTGACATGGTGGTTCAATCATCGTCAACAGTCCTATGTAGCACATCACCACGTAAGCAATGTCCGCAAAACTACATTGGAATTTCATGCAAATGTGTAGGACTAAATTGGGGCAATTGAAAAGTTCAAAACTGGATAGGCATTTATACAAAAGGTTTAGGACTGATTCAACAATTTCCGCAAAAAACGTAGGTATCCACACAAGACGAGCATAGTAAGATGATAATGCTTCATTCCGATGATTGTATTCTAGGATATAGTGGGTGCAGCGGCCACAATTTAAGTTAATTAGATTAAGCTAAACACGTCCTAAGAAATGGAGAGACTCACTTTGGCTCCGTAGAAAAATAGAATTTACGACACAAGCCTTAACAATGTTGTCTCATATTACAGAAGCTCATTTATGGTATGGACACATGCATGGAAAATTGTCCAAAAAATCCTAAACCTATTGCATTTTTGTCAATTTAGTTTTAAACCTTTCAATTTTGTCAATTGAGTCCCAAGTATTTAGATTTTGCCAATTCAATCATAAACTTTATCACATTGGCAAAATGTGAAAAGTTTAGGACTGAATTAATTAATGTATAATATGTTTATGACTTTTTGGACAATTTTCTCGACATATGCATCAACAGCTTTGAACGACTTTAGTGAGAAGATACGCGATTCCACGAGAGAGTGATGCAAAATGAAAAGAAAGTGAAAACCCTAAAAGAACAAGACATGGATAGAAACTTGGAAAAAGGATAAACCCAAAGACTTCGTAGCATTCGTTGACAGCTCCTGCCCACTTGATCTAGTTAATGCACATCACAAGGATGTGCATATTCACGCAGTTGCTGCAGAAAAAAGCTTCACTTGTTCTGAGTAGGGTTGGGCACGCTTTGTGGGGCTCTCCTCAGGCTCGCCTCCGCGGCTTTCCCGGCTCTTTGATCTTCCGTTGCCATTCCGCCTTTATCCTTGCTTGAACTGATGAAATCAGGGCTACTGTTATGAGCTGAAAACATCGCGAGCCTCCTTGGCGCAGCGTTCCTCGGAGTACTCTCAGGTTTGTGGTCGATGGCAAAGGCGGTGCAGATCAGACGGTGTTGTCAAGGACGAGGAATGAGACGAAGATGGCAGCAAAAACGCCGGACAGATCTTCATGAAGTCAGTGAAATATGAGCACAGGGAGAGAGGGGGGGAGAGAGAGAGAGTCTTTGAGAATTGAGATGATTTACATCTTCAGTGAGAGTAGAGTTGGTTTATATTTGGCTGACCCGTAGGTTTGGGTTGCTGTGCACGAATGCATGCTAATTTTTTAATTGTTCATGGGGACCTGGTCTGGACACTGGCAGGAAGCATCATTTTTAGACTTTGTCTAATGTCTGTCCTTTTTTTCCGAGACGGTTCGTAAGGCAAAAACATATTGACATGGGTGTGTTTTTTAAGCCGATAATGAATGATTTTGATAACGTTTTTTTCCAAAATTGATGTTCGTATCATTTTGAAAAATATTCAACAGACAATGTTTTCATTGCGAATAAAAAATTAAGTCTTAAGCATTTTGGTTGATGATTAAACATATTTCTTCGTTCATTTTTCTAAGTTATAACGAACGATCATTTTAAAAAAATAATATCTGAAAAGATAATTTTTCACTAAACAAATGCATCATTACGTAGTTTTTTTTTTATTCTTGCTTTTGTTGATTAAGCGCCGGTGTAAAACAAAGAAGAATCGTGTATAGGACATTTGGAGTATAAAGGGGCAAATGCTAATACCTAATTAGGTTAGCCATACATTAATTGCTCAAGTGTTTGGGTGTAGGCAGGGGTGATCGGTTTCCGGTCTGATCCAGTTCCCCTCAAGACCCGAGAACTAGACCGATGGTCTTAGTTCCTAATTTGTCGGAACCAAAACTAGACCGACGATCCTAGGAATTAGACCGTACCAGACCAACAAATGGTTCTGATCGGACAGGATCGAAAAAAATCTAGAATTTTCCCAATTTTTTTGACCCTAAGTTGAACTAAAGTGCCAAATGAGAGGGATAGGGAGAGGCAGACCAGAATTTGCAGACGGAAACAATGAGCAAGGTTGAAGGGGCCAAGGAAGGAGAAGATCGCGCAACATATCCTAATGTTTTTACTTTTAGAAAAAATCAAAAAAAAGATCGGTCCGGTCTTGTCCGGTCTTGTCCATTCCTATGTCCCTAGTACCGAGAATCGGATTGCCCGATCATGGGTTTCAATTTAGAAACCGGGAACCAGACGAGACTACTCTAGAACCAAGAACTGGACCACCGATGCCCGGTTTGGTCCTGGCCATCCTGGGCCGATCGGTCTGATTTGCTCATCCCTAGGGAGAAGGGCCTAGGGATGAGCAAATCAGACCGATCGGCCCAGGATGGCCAGGACCAAACCGGATCGGTGGTCCAGTTCTTGGTTCTAGAGTAGTCTCGTCTGGTTCCCGGTTTCTAAATTGAACCCATGATCGGGCAATCCGATTCTCGGTACTAGGGACATAGGACTGGACAAGACCGGACAAGACCGGACCGATCTTTTTTTGATTTTTTCTAAAAGTAAAAACATTAGGATATGTTGCGCGATCTTCTCCTCCTTGGCCCCTTCACCTTGCTCATTGTTCTTCCGTCTGCAAATTCTGGTCTGCCTCTCCCTATCCCTCTCATTTGGCACTTTAGTTCAACTTAGGGTCAAAAAATTGGGAATTCTAGATTTTTTTCGATCCTGTCCGATCAGAACCATTTGTTGGTCTGGTACGGTCTAATTCCTAGGATCGTCGGTCTAGTTTTTGGTTCCGACAAATTAGGAACTAAGACCATCGGTCTAGTTCTCGGTCTTGAGGGGAACTGGATCAGACCGGAAACCGATCACCCCTGCCTACACCCAAACACTTGAGCAATTAATGTATGGCTACCTAATTAGGTATAGCATTTGCCCCTTTATACTCCAAATGTCCTATACACGATTCTTCTTTGTTTTACACCCCGGCGCTTAATCCAACAAAAGCAAGAATAAAAAAAAACTACGTAATGATGCATTTGTTTAGTGAAAAATTATCTTTTCAGATATTATTTTTTTAAAATGATCGTTCGTATAACTTAGAAAAATGAACGAAGAAATATGTTTAATCATCAACCAAAATGCTTAGACTTAATTTTTTTATTCGCAATGAAACATTGTCTGTTGAATATTTTTCAAATGATACGAACATCAATTTTGGAAAAACGTTATCAAAATCTTCATTTATCGCTTAAAAAACACACCCATGTCAATATGTTTTTGCCTTACGACCGTCTCGGAAAAAGGACAGACATTAGACAAAGTCTAAAAATGATGCTTCCTGCCAGTGTCCAGACCAGGTCCCCATGAACAATTAAAAAATTAGCATGCATTCGTGCACCAGCAACCCAAACCTACGGGTCAGCCAAAATATAAACCAACTCTACTCTCACTGAAGATGTAAATCATCTCAATTCTCAAAGACTCTCTCTCTCTCCCCCCCTCTCTCTCCCTGTGCTCATATTTCACTGACTTCATGAAGATCTGTCCCGGCGTTTTTGCTGCCATCTTCGTCTCATTCCTCGTCCTTGACAACACCGTCTTGATCTGCACCGCCTTTGCCATCGACCACAAACTGAGAGTACTCCGAGGAACGCTGCGCCAAGGAGGCTCGCGATGTTTTCAGCTCATAACAGTAGCCCTGATTTCATCAGTTCAAGCAAGGATAAAGGCGGAATGGCAACGGAAGATCAAAGAGCCGGGAAAGCCGCGGAGGCGAGCCTGAGGAGAGCCCCACAAAGCGTGCCCAACCCTACTCAGAACAAGTGAAGCTTTTTTCTGCAGCAACTGCGTGAATATGCACATCCTTGTGATGTGCATTAACTAGATCAAGTGGGCAGGAGCTGTCAACGAATGCTACGAAGTCTTTGGGTTTATCCTTTTTCCAAGTTTCTATCCATGTCTTGTTCTTTTAGGGTTTTCACTTTCTTTTCATTTTGCATCACTCTCTCGTGGAATCGCGTATCTTCTCACTAAAGTCGTTCAAAGCTGTTGATGCATATGTCGAGAAAATTGTCCAAAAAGTCATAAACATATTATACATTAATTAATTCAGTCCTAAACTTTTCACATTTTGCCAATGTGATAAAGTTTATGATTGAATTGGCAAAATCTAAATACTTGGGACTCAATTGACAAAATTGAAAGGTTTAAAACTAAATTGACAAAAATGCAATAGGTTTAGGATTTTTTGGACAATTTTCCATGCATGTGTCCATACCATAAATGAGCTTCTGTAATATGAGACAACATTGTTAAGGCTTGTGTCGTAAATTCTATTTTTCTACGGAGCCAAAGTGAGTCTCTCCATTTCTTAGGACGTGTTTAGCTTAATCTAATTAACTTAAATTGTGGCCGCTGCACCCACTATATCCTAGAATACAATCATCGGAATGAAGCATTATCATCTTACTATGCTCGTCTTGTGTGGATACCTACGTTTTTTGCGGAAATTGTTGAATCAGTCCTAAACCTTTTGTATAAATGCCTATCCAGTTTTGAACTTTTCAATTGCCCCAATTTAGTCCTACACATTTGCATGAAATTCCAATGTAGTTTTGCGGACATTGCTTACGTGGTGATGTGCTACATAGGACTGTTGACGATGATTGAACCACCATGTCAGCAATTTTTGACGAGAATATGGAAGGATTATATTTGCATTTCATGCAAAGTTTTAGGTTCAAATTTGCAAAATTGAAATATTTATGATTGAATTGGTATCCATACAATAGATTTTAAAACTTAAATTTGGTGATTTCCCTTTGTTTTTCTATGGGTTCGCAAAACATCACAAAAGATCATTCCTTTTTCTTTATTTTGTGAAAGGAAAGAATCCATTCTTTAAGGGCAATAATACTGGAGAGGCACATAGAAGGTTTTCAATCCTAATAAATCTTAAATAATTGTAAAACTACAAACGAGAAAGTGAGTCACAAAGCACACTCTGCAGCTAAAAGCACACTCTCATTCCTTAAGAACTAATCTGTCATAGTAAATGTTCTACAGCCAATCATTAGATTCAATTATGAGCACTGTGATGAATAGAAATTTTCGTATTAGAAAATATGAATAAAGTAATATTTCTTGAATTTATACATAAGTCAATGACAGGTCAATGTCATTATCAACTTTAGGATAAGCATAGATGCCATTTTCAAACCTTAGAGATAAGGTAATATTTCTTGAATTGACTAATTAGGCTTAATACTTTTATAAAGAAGTAATACTCTAGCTTGTTTAAGAAGTAATACTCTATAAAGAAGTAATACTCTAGCTTCTTTAAGAAGTTTGAACTTTAGAAAATATTAAATATAATTGACGATAAATTACAAAATGGATAAGACGGATGGATTGATGAGAATCGAGCGAGGAAGGAACAATGAGCAGTGACAGGATTGGGAGCAAGACATGGGCGCCAATGACTAGCATAGATAGCATTTGGCTAGCCCGCGCTTGGCCAGCATATAGCTGGACCGAGACGCCCCTATCGACTCACATGGAGCGGGGTAGCCACCCTTGGGTTGCGTCACCGCCCAAAGGCAATGCTGCTTGTTGATGCCTACCAAGGCCAGCACCATCGGCTTTGTCCTCCACTCTGTTTTACCACAGATGGTGAACAATCACCCTTTGGTTCTTGTTTAAAAAAATTCCAGAAGATTAATAGGTTATATGTTTTTTTTTAATATAATTGAATTAAACTAAGGAAAACTTGAAATATCGACCAATTAAATTAAGACACTAACCTACCCTAGATTCAGGTGACATCTTATCATATTAGACCCCACATTTGGACCAATGAGAATTAGCCACAAACCTAGTCTAAAACCTAGAGGACACCTCATTAGAATAGCTAAACATGTGGACCAATAGAAATCTACCACAAACCTAGTCTAAAATCTAGGGGACATCTCATTAGAATAGCTAGACATACCAATGTCAGTAAGACATGTTAAGATAGTATTAATGAAGGAACTCCTATAAATTAAGGATGGTTCCCCATTTTGTGACCACAAAAACCCATCACCACCCCCCCACTTCTCTCTCTCACTGTCGCCGCCAGGTCACCACACTGCCGTCGCACACCACCATGTCTTCATCTAATCATTGCACGTCGTAGGGTGAAATACTGTTGTCCGAGTATAGTTAAATGGGATTTCTAACGCTAAGATGGTAATGTCTGTTTATTGCTTCAATAAAGTGTTGCGTTGATTTCGTATGCATTATGTGTGTTATTGCATCAAAGATCCTTGTGTTTGGGTGGTAGTTAAGGAGTCGAGTACATTTAATGAAGGTTGAATGGGACAAAATCGAGTCACCAAGGCCAACCAGGCCTGATCCGGGCTTGGTTCGGTTTAGCCCCAGGCCAATCAACATTAGGCGGGTCTGGTCGGGGTTCCTCCGGGCTGATTCCATTGGTTTGAAGGTAGCTGTAGCAATCCCTCGACCAACTCATTTTCATTGATCCAATCCTGCATTTTTATGTTAAGAGTAGATGACAAATGGGAAAGTGTATGCAGAAGAGTGTATGTGCATGAGAAAATGATTACATGCTCATTATCACCCAAGGGGCAACTAAAGCCAAAGTTGGCTTTTACATGGAAATTACATCCCCGGGGGGGGGGGTTGGAGTTGGCCTTGTTAGGAGAAATAATTACGAGTCGTCATTTTCCATGAAGGTAACAGTGCGAATGAGACATCATCTATTCCCAAGCGATGTTGGGCCTACAAGAAAGCGTTCTCAAGAGACAACTACAAGATTACAAGAATGAGTTTACGAGCTCATGGCCCTTAGGACTAAACATATTACACAATGGAATCGATGCATGTTGCATAATTGATGAGTGTGACACATGACATCTTTTACAATGGGTCACAGGATAGCTTTGCCTTAATTATTTTGACACTATTGCATTGAGTATTGAGCCGACACTCCTGCCTTATATCGAGTAATTTCATTTATTGGGTTGCTTGCTCATCCCTTTACTTTTTAAGAAACTGAAATGGATTCCGCGTATGCCCCACTATTTGGTCTGTTGACTGACATGGAGCTCTCCTAGCAGGAAATAATAGACGTAGAGAGGGATGTTTTATATACTAGGGTTAAGTTTATTATATGAATAAATATCGGATTACCGATGCCGCTTCCTCTCACCTTTGTGTCTTGGCACCAGAACGTGGATGGAGTGCTCACAGGTCGTCTACGTAACTGCGTTGGGCTACTAGGTTTCTAGGACGGGGGGACACCGTAGAACAAGCGCTTAGGTTCAGATGGAAGAGGAGTCTTAGCTACTAGGAATAGTAAGGTGAAGCAATACAGTATTTGACC
>JAGVVM010001231.1:0-29688 GCA_019149425.1 Psidium friedrichsthalianum | reverse complement strand
TTTTGTATCCTTTATTTCCCCGTATTCTTCTCTCTCATTGTTTATTCTCTTTCTTCTCGAGTTTTTCTTCTTTTTCTTCCTTTTTCCTCCTTTTTTTTTCCCTCCCCCCTCCTATTGTTTTTCACCTCTTCCCCCGATAAAAATTACGAGTACTACAAACATCTTTCTAATTACCGCTCCGTCCAATCCTTCCGCTATATATAGTGAACTGTGGGACTCCCTACAAAAAGCCCATGCACAATCATGTGGAAGATAACTCTACAAAAGATCATAGCCATCAAAATAACAAGCAAAATTCTTCTAACATTGATCACAATCACCTAATATTAAGAGCGACGCCTACGAAATATCCTAAGTATTGAATTTTCGACGGGTTTTAGTAACAATCCTATATAGAAAGCCGGACAACACGTTATACATAGGAAACACTCAAACAAAATGAAAGAAAGAATACTAAAATAGAAACATCAAACACGCCCACACTAAGTTTCCAAAATGCTATTTAAAGAGGTATATAATAAACGCCAATATTTAGCTTGAAAAACAGAAAATAATAAAATTAACACAAAACAACCTACTTTCCGAAAGGAACAGAGGCCCCCATATAAATCTGACCAGCACCAAATGATATACCCAGCTGAAAAATCCACTCTAACACCGGCCCTAAAAGATAGAAATAGTCAAACTTTGATCAAACACACATGAAGAATAACATAGACAACTCGCATAACCCACCACCCATCCTTTTACCACAAGTCTTACATCTAAACCTAGGCAACAAAGGGACCAACTGAATCACTGGCAATCTCAGGCCCCAAATCAACAACCCAATTCGTCTTACAGGCCCAATTTCAAACATAAAGTAGCCGCGACTACAGCCCTCTATACCATACTAACATCCCCGCACAGAAGAACTAATACAAACAACTTGTTTGTGACAATCCTTGAGGAAATGAACCCTCCAAATACATTCACTAAACTTAAAATAAACAACGTACGTCCCAAAACCGAACGATCGATAGATACGACCTAAACATAAAGTATAATAATTCACACCACCATAATGTTACTTCAACGCATGCCCGATACACAGCTACAATTATCTCAGGATCCAATAACAAACGAGCAGAAAAAAAAAAAAACAAATATCCGACTAGACCTAAACGAGAACAAGAAAGGACCTCAGCAAGCCCAGCAACACACCCAAAACACAAAACCGAAAGACACGCGGCAAGAGGGACACGAGGTATTAGCCTACATGCCCAGCGTCCCCTGTTTACCTGTTCCTAGTCTGTCTAAAGGTTTGAAGATAATTGACGGCAACCCTTTCGGGGCCCAATTGCGTGCCCTTTCCGTCAATAGAGTCAAACATGTACTGTAATTATTGCAATCTTTCCCCCTATTTTTCGTACAGGTGCAGAGAGCGCATATACGACGAGTGGTAGAGACAAATATCCGTAATCAAGATCTTCTCTCTATATATATAGAGGATAATGTCGTTCGTTAGTTTTTGGGGAGTAGACCCTTTGATGTGGAATATCATAGTACATTGCCTACAAGTACTATGTTCTAAGACGTGGGAACTCGCAATAATGCTCCTACTAATGCAAAGAGGGCGCTACATCATAGGGCTGGCGCAATAAGTTGTAAGGAAGTAAGTATACGCGCTTTCGAGCATACTGATAGTATCCTCTGCACTCGCCGGTTCGCCAATCTTTTTGTGTTACGAGAAAGGGATCCTAGATCTTTGCATTCTCTGCCGTAAGGTCTCTGTTCGAGGTCTTCTGAGCACTAAAAAAGGAATCCCTTGACCTCATCGCCCATGAGGGGCAAATTTAATTGTCGGGATACCAATACCTGTGCTAGAACTTTCGATCTTTAGACTGGGATTTTTGTGATTTGTCTGGTCCCTCAAGGCCCTCCTGAGTCCGGTGAGGTTAGCTCCCACCCTCATTGGTATCATGAATTTATTGAGAGATTCTTTTGAGCTCTCACAATAAAATACTTGCTCGAGTTTAGGCAAAATGACACAAATAACCTGACAATTGACTTAATGTGTGCGTATCCCTAAACCTTAATCCCATGTACAATGTGATTTTTGACACTGTTTACATTTGATCGTCTTTGTGTACCCTGGAACTTTTTAGATTATGTTAAAACTTAGTCCTTGAACCTTGAATGAACTTTATGAATGACTATATTTTGACTATCTTACCCAACTAGATTTTTTAATAGAACTAAATTGAACCCATGTTCCCAAAAGCTCAAGAACCAGATATTGATCAAATTAAAAAGTTCGAGAACTACATTGAAACAGTAAATTACAGTGCAAGGAATTCATATTGTCCCAATTTAAAAGTTTTAACCTACGTTTTTTTTTGCATAATTGGGTCAGAGTTCCAGGGATTCTTTGTGTCGTTGTCCCCCCCTTGAGTTTTAATAGACCTCGAGCCAAATGCCGGCTTAAAATGTGTTTCCAAGCCTAACCCCATTACCTAAAATCTATAAATTGAACTTTCGGGCGGGCGAGGCTTTTCTATCCGAGGAGCATTCGCATTTGTTTCAAATTAAGCTTGCCAAATAAATATCTCGAGAGCACTGTTAACACGATCAGCCAAATGAATTTGCTCCATACGAAGTCACGAAAATAGGACAGCAAGGCACGTGTGAAAATCACCGGCCGAGATCATTCGAGATTCCTTATTATCGATCATTGCGCTTTGTCATTTTTGCCACTAATGATCGTGATTAATCTAGATCCAGTTTGAGGCGATCGCAAAAGAGAACTCCGGTCCATTCCTCGAGAGGAGTAAAAGCGAAGCCGATCGAATACGAAGGACAAAACGGTCACATTCTCTCTTTCTCTCTCAATCGACCGGAGCGATCTCTGGACTGAACTTTTTTAAATATTCCGACTCCCCACGTACGCTCAAAGCACTCTTTTCTTGTGCTCCGATTCTTCAGAACTCGCGAGGTAGCTACCAACCCTAACGGCTTCTCTGCGCGGATCCCCTGCGATCCCCATGGCGTTCTGGTGGCCCCTGCTCGTCCTCGCGCTGGCTTACGCCCTCTGCAGGTTCCTGCTGATGCTCATTCCTCCCAACGTGCCTTCGATTGAGGTCGACGCCTCGGGCGGTATGCCTTCTCCTCGCGTCGCGTGGCTTCCCTCGGCTCGCTGTTCTTATTCCTTATCTGCGCTTATGATCAGCGATTACTGCGCGTTTTTGCGATTTGTATGAATGCGCTTGCGCGTCGGGCGATTGAGTGATGTTTCGTTTGCTGGATCGTGACAGTGTTGGATGACGGCGGTCAGGCTCGGGACAGCAGCTTCATTTACGTAAGTTCATGGAAATGCGGGTTGTTCTTTGGTTAATTTGTGTGAGGTTTTTATAGGAATGCTTCAGATATCAGTCATTGGAAGTGTTATTGGACTTGCGATGGCAGTGATTGACGCGTAGAGTGGAGTCTGCCTTATTATAGAGGTTGTTATCAGCTGGAACGATCTGAATTTGCTCATCTTCGACCAGTTTGTGTATGGAAGCTTACGAAATGCTGGTTGTATTTTGTTTTGTTTACTTCGAGATGTCATTGGCTGTATGATTGGACGTGTAGTTTGGTACTTGTAATGCTGCCGATCGACGCGTAATATCCAGCACCGTTTTATTTCTTCCTTGTCAGTTTGTTTGTCTGGTACTTGTTCTGCAACAGCTTCATCTATTGTGGCACACGTATGTAATTACTTTCATAGAATTTGTTGAGCTAATAATTCAACTAATTTGTTGTCATAGGTGCAGTGTTGCTGGACGAGTACTTATAATTTTGCTGATAATGACAGAGCCTTGGGGTTAATGTTCCAGTTGATTTTACATTTTTCTCAGCTCATTTGTTCTGCATTGATTGGTTGTAGAGTTGGTGAAACGTCCATAACTGATCTCCAGCAGCTGCTGAATGCATGAGCAACTGGCATATTTCAGTGGATTATTTCTCGTGAATAACTGGCGTTTTTTAGTGTTTGCTTTTGCTGAGCAAGAAGTTCCCTAAAAAAATGAAAGAACCTTTTTTCTGATCTATTAAAATGTCTAAAATTAACAAGTTGCGATTCACTTGTCACAGAGCTTGTGAAACATCCATGATTGTCTTACTGCAATTGCTGAATGCATAAACAAATGCAGTCTACTGATGTATCACTTTTCTGGCTGTTGGGAGGACTCGCCATATGATTATCTAAAATATGTTTTCTCTTGCAAAGTATGGGAAGCACTCTAGGAGCATGGGAAGGAAGCTTCTTGCTGGATCTGTTTTAATCTCTGATCTTCTTGCAGATTCCTCCTAGGGGAAAGACGCAGCAAGCTGACAGGAAAGTGCGGTGCTATGAACCTGCTACTATGAAATATTTGGGAGATTTCCCAGCGCTCACAGCAGCTGAGGTTGGGGCCCTTTAATGCAATCTTACTGATTAATACGTGGCAGTGCAAAAGTTTTGCCTTATGGCTTTGGCTTTATTTTTCTCATCTTATTGCTCATTGTAGTTTTTGAATTGGATTTTTTTTCAGTTCTACTAGATTTTGACGGAATCATACTCCCTGTTAACCTGTTTGACACATTTATGTAAATACTCTGGTTTTGTTGTTTCTCCTTGAGGGAAGGAGGCCTTTATCCTCCTTTTAATTCGTTTAGGAAAGAACTAAACTAATACCGATGGTACTGGTGCTGCGATTAACTTTACTTAACCCATGTTGCATTGAAGTGATACCTTCATTTGCTGACATGGCAGGACAAGTAAGTGATTGGCTTATCTCTGCAAGATATATTTCCCGTTTGGTGAACATACATGGATTATGTATTCCTACTTTTGGATTAACCTATCATCAATTGTTGCCAATTTTTCAGTCGGGCAGTCAAACTGATGAAATATCAGAAAACTTTGTGATATGTCGTCTTTTTCCATGTCTGCATACCATGCTTTGTAACAGAAATGTTCGCGTACTCATCTCAACCCTGATATTACATTTTTAACTGATGTGTATATATATTCCCAGGTGAAGGACCGTGTTGCCCAAGCAAGGAAGGCGCAGAAAATATGGGCAAAAAGCAGCTTTAAGCAAAGACGTCAGTTTCTACGGATACTATTGAAGTATATTATTGATCACCAAGGGCTTATCTGCGAGTAAGGGCAAAATCCTACCTATAAGAAAAGAAGTCATTCCATGAAATGCATGCATCTGTATTGATTCAGGCTTCAAATTAGAATTTAGATAGTGTCGTCCTGATGAATCGCAAAATTTTCATGTTTCTGTTTGAGGTTCATGCTTCAAATGTGTGCATTGTGAAGAATACAACCCAACCAACTGTTTATTGCTCGTTAGAAGACATGACTAAAAAGGCATCCCTCATTTCAAGCGTTGGATTAGGAATTCTGCGCGTTTCATCTGCATTTAGATGATCTATTTGTGCATTACATTCTGTGGGTTCTTCGGAGCTGTCCATATGGTTCTCTGTGAATGCGTTCATTTTGTGCCAAAATTTTATTTCTGTTGCATGTTCATATTTAAAATACTTTTTATAGGGTTTCATCACGTGACACTGGAAAGACAATGATAGATGCTTCGTTGGGAGAAATAATGACAACCTGTGAGAAGATCACTTGGCTTCTTTCAGAGGGTGAGCAGTGGCTAAAGCCTGAGTACAGGTATATATACGAAAATTTATCTTTTGGAAACCTTCTGTGAACTCAATTCGTTTTACAGCGAGCTTCATGTCTCTCTTGTAGTGGCGGAACTAAAGCAATTTATTTTATGGCTTTGCCACATCTACCTTTTCTCTGAAACCAATGGAAATGGTCTGTAGTAGTGTTGTTTTAGTTCCACTATGATAATCCTCAATTTTATCAAGATTTTGACATCTTTGAAGATAAATGGCCATATCAGTTCAAAGAACCAATACGTGTTTCTGATCTTCTGTAGATTCATTGCCAACTTATAAAAGCATATACTGCAGATCATCTGATTGATTGCAATTCTCATAGATCCTCAGGTAGATCCATGCTTCACAAAAGATCCAAAGTGGAATTCTACCCTCTTGGTGTTATAGGAGCAATTGTCTCGTGGAACTATCCTTTCCATAACATCTTCAATCCGATGCTGGCTGCAGTATTTTCAGGAAACAGTATTGTGATCAAGGTGCTTTATATTGGAGAACAGAGTTTCGGTGTATTTGCTGCATACAATGGCTTGTGTAGTGGTTAAATTAGAATAATTATGAATGCTTCATTTATGTAGGTGTCAGAACATGCTAGTTGGTCTGGATGTTTCTATTTCCGAATAATTCAAGCAGCCCTGACTGCTGTAGGAGCTCCTGAAAACCTGGTTGATGTAATAACAGGGTATAAATTCTGTTGCGGCATCCTTTGTTTTCTTCCTCTGGCATAGCATACTTAACCTCAACCAGATCTTTGCAACAGGTTTGCTGAAACAGGAGAAGCATTGGTATCTACAGTTGACAAAATCATTTTTGTTGGATCACCAGGTGTCGGGAAGATGGTATGAGCTCTCTCAAATAGAGTGCATCATTGTGATGGTATAAGTACTCGTGCATTTAATACATGCCCTGGTGGCATCTCCATGTCTGTTGTTCCTTTTGCACTAGCAAAATTTATTCATCTGTTCTTCCCTAAAGAGTAAGCTCCATTATACAAACAAATGATTTAAATCCTTTTGTTGATACTTCAGATGACCTAGACTTCTTGTATATCTGCAGATCATGAGCAAAGCTTCTGAAACCCTGATACCAGTAACACTTGAGCTCGGTGGGAAGGATGCATTCATTGTCTGTGAAGATGTTGATGTTTCTCATGTATGAATATGCTCGACTTTGACTCTCTTTTATGTTTCAAGATTAGTAGTTCGTTTGCTCTGTAGTTATAACATTTGATGCCCTAATGCTTAGGCTAACAGAAAATTTTGTTCCCAATATAGGTTGCACAAATAGCTGTCAGGGCTTCTCTCCAATCAAGTGGACAGAATTGTGCTGGAGCTGAGAGATTCTATGTTCACAAGGACATCTATTCTTCATTTGTCATTCAAGTATCAAATATTGTAAAATCAGTTTCAGCGGTAAGTAGGCTGACATAATTTTTGGTTGATATATGTCTATAGCTGTGAGCAAACTCTTTATCAGGGGATATTGGTTCGCTGGCCTTATAGATTCTTGCAATATAATGGTTGTCAGTTGTAGCGAGCATCCTTACTGCATTTCATTAGCAGTTTTAATTTTATCATTAAACACTTGGCGTGAAATTTAAAGCAATAATCATTCGGTCAACTCATAGTGCGAGTCCATTTGTATAATAAAGGCAAATGGATTGTGTAATGCAGAAAACATACTCACTCTATTGCTTGCTGATAAAATGTTGTCAATCCTGCTTTTAATTCTTATAATGCGAAAGCTCGTTGTATATGGTTTTTGTAAACACTTTCCTCTTGCTAAAAGCATATAAACTGATGAAATTTATTATCCTTCAAATGCAAATAAAAAGTACTGAACTTTCTCTTGGCAGGGCCCACCACTTGCTGGAAAGTATGATATGGGAGCCATCTGTGTGCCAGAGCATTCTGAAAAGCTTCAAAACCTTCTAAATGATGCATTAGACAAAGGAGCAAATATAGTTGCTCGTGGAAGTTTTGGCAACTTAGGTGAAGATGCAGTTGACCAATTTTTCCCACCCACAGTGATTGTAAATGTAGACCACAAAATGAAGTTAATGCAGGAAGAGGTAATTATTTGCAGTTAGTGCTCTCCCTACATGGCATTGCATATGCATGTGTTGATGAGTGGCATTTGGCTTGGTAATTGCATCACAAATATTTCTTCAATTTTTAAGTCGTCGTTTATTTAGCTTGAGAAGAGGGTTATGTGGATGCTTTCATGCTTGTAATTGGTGAACTTCCCTCATTTATGACAATTACTGGGCCTGTAATTACAAAGTTCAGTGGAATGATTAATGAAGTGCATTTTGCTTAGTACCAGCATCAAAGTCATGCAGACCCTTATACTTTGAGAATTCACAGAAAGATGTAACTATTTATAAACACACCAAAGTTCTTCGCCAATTTGTTTTCAATGTTCTGAAATGTCCGTGCTCTGCATGGAAAAGTGCTTGTTTAGTCATGTGAGTTTGGCTGCGCAGGCTTTTGGACCAATCATTCCTATAATGAAGTTCAGTACTTACGAAGAGGCTGTAGAACTCGCCAATGACTCTGACTATGGACTGGGTTGTGCCGTTTTCTCTGGCAGTCAGAAACGGGCTAAAGAAATAGCCTCCCAGATACATTGCGGAGTTGCTGCTATCAATGACTTTGCATCAAATTACATGTGCCAGGTGATAATTTGACCCGATTTTACTCGAATAAATTTATTTTGGGTGGTTTGATCATAGTGCTCAAATTGATGACGTACTTATTCGACTACAGCTGAAGTAGCTCATTATACAATATATATGATGATATTCAGTTGGCAGCTCTTTTACTGGTGCATGAGATGCAAATAACATAGTACATGAGATGCCTTTCCTTTCAATAGGATGAGGTAATAGGGGACACCTGCTGATCCTACCTGGCATGAGCTTTGCTATCTCTACCCGCAAGTGTACCATGCGTAAGGGTGGGTTTGAAAAAGCTACCAACGCTGCTGCTGCCTTTCTTAGGACACAATTGCTCACATAGTAGGATAGCATCCTCAAGGGAGATTTCTTGACCTGGCCCAAGTTTCACTTATGAACAAGGGATGAAAGTTGGTTTACACGGATGCAGTTACTAACAGTGATTCAAGTAATCGTTGGGTTTTGATCATAGCTGCCTTGGTGTTGTTCCAGTCCCTTACAAGAATAAACCGTTTTTCAACAGGTGATTGATATCTTGTTCACGCACATTTAAGTCGGAAGTTGTTTTGAATTTGCAGTCTTTGCCATTTGGCGGTGTAAAGCACAGTGGGTTCGGAAGGTTTGCTGGTGTCGAAGGATTGCGAGCTTGTTGTCTTGTGAAGTCAGTTGTGGAAGACAGGTGGTGGCCATTTATCAAGACGAAAATACCAAAACCGATCCAGGTAAACGGGGGAACTCTGCGTCCAGACAATAACGTGCCTTGCTTTACTTGCCTGCTTGCTTGACTGTGTGCTCTCTGCCTATTACAGTATCCCATTGCAGAGAATGGCTTCGAGTTTCAGGAGTCCCTTGTGGAGACGCTCTATGGTTTGAACATATGGGATCGTCTGAGAGCACTGGCCAACGTCCTCAAGTTCCTCTCAGATCAAAGCCCTTCCAGCAGCAAGAGAGGCGACTGAACTCCGTGCAGAAGAAACTTTGGCAAAGGTAAAGCGGGCGGCAAGATAGCGGTTGGCCCACCAGAGGAAAGATTAGATTTTTACCGACTCCCACTTCGCTCTCCTCTCCCTCGTGCATTTCTCAGTTAGTACGGGGGCTCTTTCCGTGTTTCTTGTAGACGGCTTGCCCCACGACCACCACAAAGGAAAGAAAGAGAACAAAAGGATTTGTTTTTTTTCCCTTTGCGCGGTGGTCCCCGAGATTACAGCCTTGAGTTGGTGGATGTATGTGTACTGTCGAAAGGGGGAAAAGAAGAGATTTTACTCACTTGCTGGATCCCCATTTTCGTTGGGATGAAAAACCTTGGTTCTGAGGTCTCACATGTCCTGTTTAGAGTGCGCGCCCTCAGGAGACATAAATTGAGCCCCGGGTTCTATGACTGGCTGCCTAGACACGAGTCCGGGATGAAGGAACCCATTCTGGCCGCAAGCAGCCCCGTGGAGCGGGCCACTTGGACCACAATTTTAAGGTCTAACGATCACAAGGTTCTGATGTTGGAGACACGGGTCCAGATGCAGGGACCCAGGTTTGCACGTCTGAGCATGCGAGTGCCATCAAGAACCTCGGTTCCGCCCAGAGACCACAATACTGTGCCTTCCTGTCCGGTGGGGTTCTGGGTCCATCAGCCGAGCACTAGGGACAGCCTTATGACGGTGGAGGTCGAGTTGTGTCAGCCTTATCAAATTAAAATGCGAACAAGCTTAAGCTTGAGCTGACGTTAAACTCAGATATAGCTGGAATTCGAGCTCTGGTTTAAGCTCGAAAGTTGGTGAGTTCAGCTGGAGTGATCATCAAACCCCGCGCCGAGCGAGTCAAGCTTAATTTAATTCAAATCCTCCCCCTACCCGACAGTGAAGCTCGCCTGTCAACGGGTCGCCAGAAATTGGGTCTGGACATGGTGTTGGACCAAACTAGAGAGGATTTGAACGCTAAACGTGCGCGTGATGACAACTATAGCATACATGTCCAGATAATCCTTCATTCGATTTATATCACATGAGGCGAGTACACTTTTAGCTAAATAATGGTAAATTATCTCCAGAGGGGAGAAGTTGTACCTCGGAGGCCGAGCTTCGACACAAAAAACACAGGTATGGGTTAATTCATCCTCCGGAGAGGCATCAGTCGTACCTCAACGCGCCGGTGATCTCCCACTGAACCGTGTCGGATTTGAGGGAAAGACTATCGCTCAATCCATAACCGTGTCTTTGACAATTCACGACGGCAACGATGAACTTCTCATTCCCAAGCGACGAAGGATATATTAACTGTTCGTCCTGCGAAAAGCATAATTAGAGTCAATGACTGTTCATCGGGGGTTCCACGCAAGAAAGAAACATAAAGGAGTTCCTAGCTGCAGCTGTAGAGGTGAGCTGAGATGAATTGACCGAACCGGAAGCCGTCCTAGGATTGATCAATCAAATCAATCCAGTTCTCAATTTCATAAAATTGAAATCAGTAATTTTAAGTCCGGGCTCTAGTTCCTAAGTCAAGGAAATTGACTGTCTGGATTGTTTTTTTTTATTTTTCAAAAGTAAACTTAATAATTCACCTTTTTTTTTCCCTTTAAATGTAAACCTAATTCTAAATTACACATTAAAATTAAAGTCACCTCACTCCTAATAATTCACCGATTTCGTTGGATCACTCGGAATGGATCGCCCAATGGAGCTGAATTGATATGCATATGAAAAGCCAACAAAACTCGACGATTGGTTCTTTATCAGCCTCAGCGCAATTGTAAGATGACCGCAGCTACATCTCCATGCGTGCCGAGAATTAAGGGCCCTCCCCTCTCATACGTGGAAAATAAGAATTCGGTTTCCGTAAGTTAAATAGCGATTACCTCAGGCAGCCTGTCGAACTCATCAGGTGTTATCTGTAGCAACTCTGAAGCTGTTTGACCGGTACACCATGCGAAGATTTTCCCCGTCTCATCTGCCAAAACTATTGTCACGGCAAATGTGCTGACAACGTCAGAATCGCAACCGCAGCGGCAGAAGCTGCATTCGAGGTTCCCGGTGGGGACTTTCTCACGAAATGACCGCAACGGGCATGCGAAAGTCTCACATCAATTTGACAGCGTTCAATCTGGTCCAGCCAGATCTTACAAACCTGCGTACGTGGTTGGAAGAAGAGGAACTCGAGAATCAACAAATCTGTCTATAAAAGAGTAAGGAACTAAAGATCACTTTTGGCAACAGATCCAGAGAAACCGGGCCTGCAAATCTTTCCAAATGTGAGTTCTATCATTTCCAAGTCTTAACTATCGCAAATAAATCTTACCTGTGCGGAGCTATGGCTGGAGAGATCAGAAATGCTTGATAATCTGTGAAGACAAGAGGAGTTCAGCATTGCTGGCAAGGAGCTAAGATTGACAAGAGAAGCTCTGCCATCGTTCTCAAACCACAATACTTCAAGGCTGCACGACAAAGTTGATCAAATATGTAAAATCCGTCGTAGCATCGCAAACAAACATGCACTCGGTCATTTAATAGGGCTTTGCCCCACTTCAGCATGCCTAAACCAATATAAATGACAGGTTTCAACGTGCATACCACTTATTTTTTGTCATTGAGCATGTCAACCCGGAGATATAAATAGTGTGGCCACAACTTAATCTCTTCAGAGACCTGAAAATTGATAAACTCTAGCTTGGTAAGATCTGAAAGACAATTTACTTGTATAAATTATCGAAAGATCATTATATTCTGATAGCATTACCAAGACTTTGAAAAATGCAGTCTTGCCCATACAGCACCAGTTGTGTCCTCAATGCGCAATGAGAAGATCACTCCTGACGTGTTAACTTCTTTATACACATCTGTAACAACCCCATACAGGCTGATGCCCGTCATCTTGTCACGAAGATCTACTACAAATGACTGTTAAAGTCTCTTAAGTTCAGTAATAGTTTGATGCACAGAAATAAGCCACATTTTGAAGACTTGGACATAAGTCTCTGTGTGAGGATACCCGTGACATGCGTTGCATAAATTAGCTTGTTATTGGGAATCTTGTTATTATAATCGTCATTATCTCAGTAATGCAAGCACTTCAAAAAGGGAGCAAGGTTTTTTAGCAACTGGTAGCATGCATGGGATTTTTGTCGTCCATTTGTAAGAAATTGCACTTTTGAATGATTCAACGGCAAGTCTAATCTTGAACAGTGCATAGGTACATGACATGTAAATCCAGCTGAATGGATGATCAACTCATCTCAGTACAATGATTTTGATTGGCATGAAGGGATGATATCTGATGCTGATTAGTATAACCTAACGCATCCATCTGTGCTTCAAAAAACCTCCTCAGAGGCATCTTCTTGATTGAAAAGGAAAGAAAAGGCAGATGCTAAGATGGGTTGGAAAAAACAAAATTTCCTACTCTTGCATGATAGCATAAACAACCATAAACCCTAAAGTTGGAGACTCTCTTTGATGGCTTTCTACAAGTAAGATTAATAACACACCGGAAAAAGCAAATAGTTATTGTTGGAAACAATCAGGAATCCTACTTAATGAAATCTGAAGCAATAGAAAGTAATATAGTAGGTATACTCACTTGAAAAGGATAATTAGTGAAGTTAATTGATCCCTGAGAATCACATGGCAAGGTTACTTGAGAAACCATTTGGCTCTGAGTAGGATCCACTGCAGCCAGCAGTCTTGATCCTTGGCACCGATTTTGTGACAATGCTACATATACCTGGTTGGCACCACAGTATTCTGTTATTATTCAAGGCAACTTTATTGACGAGTTATAGCATTCATGGTCCACTACATACGTGCTCCTCATGCTGGATGAAAGGCACCAAATATACTTGTGTGGCACTGCCATATTCAAGATATAGTTCTTCTGCTGCTTCAAGAGCACTCTCGATGCAATTTGCAATATATGGCCTATCCAGCGCAATCATGCTTCCGATGCTGACAAAATATTTTGTGAGAGTAGCATATCCTCAAAAATACAAAAATCGATCACATCACAATGTATTCAATACCTGAAAAGATTGGCAAGGATAATTTGATCACCCCATAGGAGAAACTTTAACTTGCTACCATCATTATCGACAAGAGTGATTTTTTGCCTTTGCAAACTGCTCGAGTTTCCTTGAATTTCCACTGGCCCAATAGCTTCGATCCTATAGCACCCAATCGAGTCATACTTCTGTTATCTCATTACATCCAATTGACAGTTTGATTGATCCAAATGCAGATTAAGTAGTTAATGTTTTCAATTTCCCGTAAACATGATCTTTGTTGTTATTCAAAATCCTCAGTTCCATTGATTTTATTGCCAAAGTAAATGAAGGGTGAACAAAGCTAATCAACTAGTTGTGGAATAAATGTGACTTCTGTTCTAAACATAGAAAGATAATGCTGCAAGTCTAATCTCACCTCGCATACAAAGAATAAGAAACTCCTCTGTTGACTGCATCAAGAGAAATAGAAGCAAAAGAATCTGAACAAAATTGAGCTCCCAGAAGAATAGCATCATCATCCTGGTCCTGTTAGAAATTAAGAACACCATCACAACAGCCAGAATTTCGGGGCACTTGGACATGTAAGAGACATAAACAAGTGATAAAGCTCGTCAAATTTGGGTCTCCTAGAAAAAATTGCTCTCTGATCTTCTGTGCAGATAGTAAATGCGATTCACCTCATCCAGAAGTATCACAAGATACTCTGTTGGTAAAAGTCGTGGATAACCAGATCCCTCAGCAGCAGTTCTAAGATGGCATCCAGTGAGGAATATCTCCCTCCCCTTCTTCAAAATCCCATTTGGAGGATTCACCAAATCATAGTACCTGTCATAAAAAGCATGCAACTCTTATTATATCCCCAGCAATGACATTATTTTATAAATTTTTTGGCATGTAAACCCCTGCAGGGGTTCTAGTTCTTTGCCTCCAGTTGATCATAAATAGAGAAGGATGTGTTGAAAAGAACCAAGCATCTCCGATCCCTTTGACACCTTTTCCATTCTTGAGAGGTAATGGGTTAAAAAAGGAACCCGTTTTCTTATTCCGTCCCATGGTTCTCTCTTTTGAGGGTACAGTTCATATGCCCAAATTAGTAAAGAAGAAAAACAGATGAATCGTACAATGATCATCGAGCAAGCGGAATGTGTTCAACAGACATTTTCATTAGACAAAGAAGACGCCACTATGGATACAAGCACTAAGCAGCAGCATCTAACATATCATACCCACGCAATTAGCAAGTAGAAAGAGGAACTATAGAACATTGGATGACATTCAACTGTACTTCTCATACATAAAGAGACATGTGCAATAGTATCTGAAAGGTGAAAAAAGCATTCCAGGATATGAGGTCACACGCTAGCATTGGATTGGCTACCTACGGTGGAGATAAAGATCTATGGTATTTGAGCTCCAAAAGTCTCCCAAAGTGAGCAAGTAGACATTTGTACCTGAGAAGAAAAGTTCATTAGCAACAAGCTCAATAGAGATCACTAAATAGAGATCGTTAAGCAAACAGAAGACAGAAGAGTTTCCCTGAAGTGGATAATACATGAACCTCAGAGTCAACTGGGACATTATTAATTTTGCAGAATATTCACTGCCAGAATTTGCAGTCGAAATTCAAATTCTGTTGAAATCACACGTGACTTCTCTAATTGATTATTCGAAGAATCCTAACTTCCATTAGAGCTTTTGGTATCTGTTAGTTTTTCTTCATAGAAAATCCTTTTTCCCTACAAATGATTAAGCAACCTAAAAGGCTACAGAAAGTTCCTTAAACTTGATGCCTTATTTCTAGTAACATTACACAAAGATGTAAGACCTGGAAGCACAAAAGCATCGACAACTACAGCTTCCAAAACGCTACTCAGAGACAAAAATTTCTTCTCATATATCGAGTCAATGGTGACTGTGTTCGGAAGCTTCATCCTCCGATGATTCCTCTTCAATAGGTTGATACATTCGGGCCTTCTCTTTGATGCGCCAACTCTTGTTGCTCATTCCACGCCTTCACACGCAGACAAAATCCCAGCGAATAAAACTCCATGTAATTTTTATGGGAAAAAAAAAACCGCACGAAGACACGGAGAGAAAGAGAATGCCTCAGAGTCGAAGTTCCATCATTGGAACGACAGGGGAGCGGGCAAACGAAAGGTCGACGAAGAGACAACTACTCAAAAATCAATCAATCGCACACGGTCATGTCACCTGACAGAGATCGGACAGCAGAATCGCCGCGGTGACGCCGCTGGAGTAAGCGACGCAAGTCCTGAGGATCCTCGAGACGATCCAGCTCCAGCTCGGTCCGGCCACCTCCGCTCCGTCGCCTTCCGCGTCGCGACCGGCCTCGTCCAGCTTCCCCGGCGTCAACAAGGACCGCGCCTGCTCGACGAACGCGAGGAACGGGTCCTCGCGATCTTCTCGCGGATTTCCATCTCGATAGGAGATCTCCATGGCGAGGGAGTCCCCGCTCGCGTCGGGAGAGAAGATGTCGTCGGCGGCGAGTGAGCTCATGCTTCGACTCGCTGAGTGGCGATGCGAGTTCGTGCTGGGGTTGCAAGATCACAGAGAGAGAGAGAGAGAGAGAGAGAGTAGGGGAAGGGGCGGGGAGTGGCAAGTGGAGTGAAAATTTGGCGCGCGGGATTTTGAAATGAGTTAAGTTGGATTTTATCGGTCCACGTGCGAAAGGCCTGGTTCGCCGGATTTTCATTTTGGGTGCCAACAAGGCCAATCCCAATTATTGGCTTCTATTTTTCCGTTGAGAAAAGTGTCGAAAAAGTCGTAAATATATTACATTTGTGTCAATTCAGTTCTAAATCATTTTTTAGTATCAATTCAGTCTTAAACTTTTTTTTATTTTGTGCCAATTGAATTGATCAGATCAATTTTTGTCGAAAATCGCTAACGCGAACGTCGACTGTCTTACGTGGCACAGCCGGTACTGACGTTAATATTTTTTAATATTTTCAATATTTTTTTGGTTTTTTCTTTTATTTTCTTCTTTTTCTTTTCTCTCAAATTTTTTGTTTGATTGGGGTCAGCAAGGAAAAATCAAAAAAATTATTAAAAATCTTTTAAAATATTAAATTAATATTAAAATGCTCACGTTAGTGGTAATCATACCACATATGACAATCAACATCCACGTCAGCTATTTTCGACATAAACTTGGCCAGAGTGACTCAATTGGCACAAAATGTAAAAGGTTTATGACTAAATTAGCATCAATGCAAAGATTTGAGACTAAATTAGCACCATACAATAGGCTTAGGACTTTTTCGACACTTTTTCCATTTTTTGCTTTTGCAACTCCTGCCCGATAGGTAAATTGATGTATGCCGAATTGGAGTCAATTTATGTAAAGCTATACAACTGACCAATAGGAGAAGAATCGGATCACATCAGGTACACAATTGAATCGATTCACCGAAACTGTCGGATCTTCAAAAATAGTTCACAGCCTATACTGACTGAGGATGATAGTGAATTTCCACGGAATGTAATGTGAAATCTTGAAAACAGATTGCGAATTACAAAAGTTTGGCAACACAGAAAATTAACAGCTGATGATTCATTACTAAGCCTGCAGCGGCCGACTGGTCCATGCGTTTTGTCTGTCTTCCTTTTGATTATAGTTCCACTTCCATGTAGTTCTGTCTGTATGTCCTAAGAACTGTCTTTCTGGTTGATGTTTCATAGGAATTTGACCGTGTCAGATCCACTCAACCGGGAAGAATGGAGCTCTCTTGTTTTATGTCCCGATTCCAGCATAAAAATTGAAAATGCCCGTCTAAAGCGAACCCAAGGGAGTAGATTTCTATCATCTTCTGTTGGGGTCTCTAGCTTTGTACGACCGCTCGAGAATCTTGCTATCAAGAGACCGACACAATAGACTGAAGCTGAAGGATTTCCTTGCAAGAGCCGACATCAAACAAACCAGAGAGACACGAACCACCGGAAAAGAAAATTGCATATTCACACAATGGCCAGAACTTTAGAGGGGTCGTGTACCAGCTGAAGGGCGAAGTATATACGCCAAAAGAGCAGTGATATTGTGCAGAAGGAAATGAAATCTCAGTGATGGTCTGCTGAGGAGATTAAGATCCATAGAATTCCATTTGTACTGTTTCAATGTATTATACACAACTTTTGATACAAATCATGAACTTACAAGGTCTAGTAGAGAGGAGAAGGAACAAGAAGAAGGATACAACTTCGATTCAGCAATGTTATCTTCCTCACATGTCAAAAGGCTTGGATCTAAAGATGCTCCAGGTTGACCGGAAATATGCAGATGTTACAGATTTTCTTCATCTTACATGAGCTTCCAATTTAATTCTGATCGTGGAGAATCGCTGTTAGGCAGGCATTCGAAAAAGTTGTCTGGATGTGGAGATTTTCCTTCATCAACCACTGATGGTTCCACATGAACTACCATGTATGTTTTCTTCTGTTTTTCCTTTATGCTGTCAATTGAGGCATCACTTTCGCTGTTTTTTCTGCAGATCTCCATATTCTTCTTGGGGATCTGTTTCCCTCTTGTCGAGAACTTTTAGATGAGGTCATCTGAATTTCCAACTGAGCGGGTCCCAAAGACAGCTTCTCCCTCACAAAAGCATCCAAATCAAACCCACTCCCGCTTTCCATCTCCTTACCATCAAGACTATCAGAAATGCCAGCTGACTCCTCATCAGGACTAGTTCCGTTAACCCCCGATAAACTTTTTGAGGGATCAATTGCCTTGAATGAGTTTTGCTCCAAATTTAACAATCTCTTAATGCTGTCAAGTGCAGGGTCAATGATATCCAAAAATCCTGTGACCCAAGAAGCATCGTCAACCAGTTCAGTCCGCTGTAGCATAAATGCAAGGAATTTCTTGTCATGTGTCTATGACACTAATGGACTAAACTGAACCCCAGAACCACAGTACTGTACTTAAAACTTCTGGTAAACTCCTCATGCAGGCAATTAAAGAGGGTAAGAACTTTAACTGTTATTGATTAAGCGATTCTAGAAGTCTAGGCATGATAAATTAAAACAGTTTGGTTAGGTTAAGGAAGTACTCACCTGCTGGAAGTACAAGTTTCGAATCTCCTCAGCACGAACAGAATTTCCTTGCTCCTCTTCCAGTGATGCCCATGTCATCCACGTGACATAACTCTGGGAGTTTATGTTCAGGGAGGATCTAAATAATCGCCTTGCTGCTGAAAGGTTACCAATCCTCTGCTCCAAAACTCCCCAAGCCTGCAATTTATAACCAGGGTGTCGTATAAGTACAGACTGAGCTATAAAACTCGCAGAGCCTCATTGCGAGCTCCACCTGTGAATATAGAGCTACTTACCTGGAGACATCGAGCAGCACTTTCTGTTGTTGAATCAATTGACAATGCTCTCTGGTATAGTTTCCTTGCGGTGGAGATATTTCCTTCTTTCCACTCCATCCACCCCCATGCCTGAAAATGCCAGAGTTCCAAGAATAGAGTCAAACTGATGATGGTTTACAGATATATATTTTTATTTTATTTTTTAGTCTGTAGAGGAGTTGAGCTAAGTGAAGAGAAAATATGAGTGGAAGCTAAAACATTTTTGCAGGGACAATTGAGTTGAAGTAGATTGCACTTTACACTGAAGAAAAGTCCAAAATGATGGAAGAGACTTCTTACAATCCAAACGGCTTGATGCTTTGGATCCAATTCAGATGCTCTCCTGAACAACACCCGAGCAAGATTTGCAGTCGAGTGCTTATACTCCAATAAAGCAAGAGACTGAAGGAGAACAGGATCCCTTGGATTAAGCGTATGACCAATTTTCAGTAGTTTTCTTGCCTTCTCGATGTTCCCCATGTTTGCTTCAAAAAGTCCCCAAACATGCCATGTGAACCTGTTCTTGGGGCTTGCCTGGACTGCTCTCTAACAAAACAAAAGAAGAAGAGATAACGAAAGGAAATCATTATGACATAATCTCAAAAGAAGGATATTATAAAAGAGACCACGGTCTATTTGCACTACGCTATCTGTAGTAAATTTTTGAAACACCACTTGCATGATCAAGTGAGAAGAAAGGTCACCTCAAATAGTAATCTAGCAGCTAAGTTGTTTTCAAGTTGCATCTCCATCTGTGCCCATGCCTGTCACATGAACTTGATAATCAAACCCAAGATAGCAACACTAGACCAAAAAGGAGAAAAGGAAATCTCATCTAAGTAGTAAAGATCTGCAGAAAAACTTACAAGCCAACTTGCACAGCTTTTAGGATTACATTTTGTTGCCTGCTTGAACAAATATCGGGCTTGTTCGTACCGGTTAGATCTCACTTCCAACCGTGCCAGTGTTTGGTATATATACTCGTTGCCACCGCAGTTTTTAAGACCTTTAGCAAGCAAATGCCTTGCCTTCTTAACATTTCCCTGTTTAAGCTCCAAAACTGCCCATCCATGCCAGGCAGCAATATGTCTCTTGTCAGCGACTGTAGCCGCATCAAACAACTCTCTCGCCCTCCTCACATTCCCTAACTTGTTCTCCAATACAGCCCAGCACTGCTTGAAGAGAGATGGAATTCAAGTAGGAGAAACAAGATAGGCCAGTGAAGTTCATCAAACAAATTTAGCATCACAAGGAAGAGGCACGTCTATGGCAACCTAAAGCTATGGCTATTGGGGACCCTTAGGCAGGAAATACAAGAGCATTTGAAAGTTCTTGGATGTGGTAAAAGATGTTTCATATTGCTTCTTATATCAGTTACCTATAACAGCTCCAAATTATGCCAGTAAATCCTGATTTCTTCAGAATAGCAAATACTCCCCCTAGGCTATCAAACAATTCTTGCAGACTATAACTTCCACATTTCAATGGAATTTACGTTTAAGATTTGAATCTTTGACATTCGCCCCTAGTTGTCGTCCCACCACAAAATTGGAAATAATATTAATGTCGCTGAATTAACGTAAATTTCACCGTCATTATAATCATGACAGAGACACTAACCTGCCATATATAAGGATTTTCGCCTTGAGTAGCTTGGCAACCTTTCTCATACACTGCTCTTGCCTCGGTCGTTCTCGATTGCTTGCACAATATCTTCCCTAATGTCACATAAGCTCGACCATCTTCAGGCCAATAGGATATACACTACAACAAAACTTAAAATCAACATCAACATCCTCGCTCAACCTAAGAGAATAGAGCCTATCACGGCTTAACCTGAATTCTTACAAGTGACGGATGGAAAAGGGGCAAATTAATAGCATATCAGGGCAAATTAATAGCATATACGAGAAGAGCCTGAAGAGCAGAGGATCTGATGTGGTAGCATACGTAAGACAATCCAGTCGTTATTGAGTCGCGTAACTTCAGATTTCCAACTGGGTATGTAATTGATCAATTAACCACTTTAAGGATTTCAAATACCACGCTCCAAACACATCAAACCAAATAGCCAGAACAACTATCAACAGGAATAACAAATTGTCCCTTACTTACCCTCTCGAGTATCTCCTGCGCTTCGACGTACTTGTAGCTCCTCGCCAACACCTTAGCCCTGTACAAGGCCAGGTCGAGATTCACCGCGAGCGGCTTCTCCTGCGCGCCGGACTCCACCCTCTCCGGCTCGAATATCGGCATCTTCTCCGCGAACTTGCTCAGGCTCGCGTCGAGCGCCGAAGATTTCGGATCGCTCTCGACGCCGGCGCCGGCGCCATCGCCATCGCCAGCCGCCTCACCGTCGACGGAGTCCTCGCCGGGGGAATCCATCACTGGCCGGCGGATCGCGATCGTGTTATCCGGAGGCTGCGGCGGCGGCTCGTTCCTCGGGGCGGCGCCGGCGCCGGCGATCTCGAGGACAGCGGGCGGCTGCTGCTTCGTCGAGCACGGAACCGGAGGAGAAGAAGCAAGGCATGGCTTGGTCGTCGGAGTCCTGAAGAAGAACTTCGAGCGGTTGGTATGAGGCGAAGAGTAGAGAGCGAAGTTGGAGTGAGAAGCTGAGGTTGGAGCTGGAGAGAAGAGACGCATTCTTGTGGCGTGGGACGAAGATTCTCAACGGATAAAAACTGAATCGGAAGAGAGCCTCGACTTGTGAGGGAACGTGAGGCGGGAGAGCGAGGCAGGAGGAAGCGATCGAAATTTACTGGAACACCCCTGCTGCTCCATCGTCCCCAAGTGGACATAATATTCAGTTATTAAGGCACCGGTTGTCTCACAAAAAGTAGATAATTTGAAAAATATTTTCACTATCACGTTTTTGTGAATAATAAAAATATTTCTTGTTCATCCATATTTGTAAGCAACATAAATAATTATTTTTTGAAAATATTTTTCAATTGTCTAATTTTTCTCGAAATAAATGGAGTTCTATTCTTTTTTTTCACAAGAAATACCACTCCATCATATAGATAATTAGCTTAGAAAAGTATCTTGGTGCATAAGTCAACCTTAGAATTGTGCAAAGTTAGTTTGGGCATTGGAATATTTTTAGCTCCGAAACTAGAGGTCACTCTTTCCCGCCATTTTTATGCAAAATGCTCTACATCAAGGGCCACCTACACAGGTTAAAGGTATAAGTTTCACAGGTTCACAAAATTTCTAGAATGTTTTATTAACTTCTAGGTAGCAGGATCACTCTGTCAGTACCATTAGATTATTGAGAAAAAAAAATGCACAAGTAGAGTTATTTTTCACTAAACCTCTAATTAAAATGAAACAAAAGCAAACCTATTGAATGGACTTGTGCCAACAAAAATTCATCAATAGAAGTTCGAATTGATCAAACTGTTCAGATTTTGACACACTTCAGAGTTGCCCTACGCATGATGTAGTGCCCATATCTCGAGTTCTATTAGACTTTGTATCGACTACTTAATGAGTACTAACTACCGAAATGTTATTTTATTCCACTTTTATATCGAGCAACATGTTCCGATTTAGTCATCGGAGCTCTTGCTAATTTCGTGTGTGATAATGTTAAATGAATATATTGGAGAAAAAAGAGCACTTAATTAACTCGGCAATTTCTCCCCCAAAAAAATCAATTTGTATTTAGAGGACTAAATTTGTATAGCATGTCCCGGGGACGTAAATTCTCACGGTGGACTCGAGCTTTGGAGGCAAAAGGATCCTTTAGTAATTGTACAGCGCAGACGCCATTGGTGGCATTGGTTCAGAATCGGCCACGTCGCTTCTTACTTTTGGGTGGCTTAAACCTTCGATCAACGCAAAAGTTTCTCCAGCGACGTGGAAGCTTGTAGTTGGCGGGATCGGGCCCAAAAATCTCACATAGTCAATCTTCCTATAAATTCGACCAAAAAATAAATTCTTCCTAAAAAAAATCTAACCCAAAAATAAAAACATCTTCCTACAAAAATGTCTATAAAGATAATGCAAAAATAAAGATGTCAAACAGGCGGATCGAGATGGATTTGGGTTGGGTATATTAACTCGTCTTACCCGTTTTGACTTATATTTAATGATATATACCTGACTCGACTCACAACTAACTCATACCCAACCCGATCCATTTTGACCAATATCACCAAATCGCACTAATATTCTGAAAAAATATATTATATATAACTCATTTAACATATGCTCTTCACATGTACACGTTACTAGATAAAAACTTCACATCAAATAAAAAAGTAAATAAGATAATAAAAAAATTAGTAAATAAAATAAAATTGAATTATTAAAATATTTTCATGCAATAAAAAATTGAATGAAATTTTTTCCTTTTTTAAAATTTTTATTCAAAAATATTTTATTATTAAAAAATAATTTTATATTTTAAAAGTTTTTTATTTTATTTTTTTCGTTCATATTTCTCGGGCGATCGACACTAGTGACCGGCGAAGGGACGGCGGCGAGGTATACATTGAACATTTATAAGATTTTTGGGAATTTTTTATGTTGTTATCTCTTTTGTAAGATTGCTTGGCGTGCGCACAATGCATCCATCCCCTCCGGCTCATCAGGCTGATGAGCCGGAGGGGATGGATGCATTGTGCGCACGCCAAGCAATCTTACAAAAGAGATAACAACATAAAAAATTCCCAAAAATCTTATAAATGTTCAATGTATACCTCGCCGCCGTCCCTTCGCCGGTCACTAGTGTCGATCGCCCGAGAAATATGAACGAAAAAAATAAAATAAAAAACTTTTAAAATATAAAATTATTTTTTAATAATAAAATATTTTTGAATAAAAATTTTAAAAAAAGGAAAAAATTTCATTCAATTTTTTATTGCATGAAAATATTTTAATAATTCAATTTTATTTTATTTACTAATTTTTTTATTATCTTATTTACTTTTTTTATTTGATGTGAAGTTTTTATCTAGTAACGTGTACATGTGAAGAGCATATGTTAAATGAGTTATATATAATATATTTTTTCAGAATATTAGTGCGATTTGGTGATATTGGTCAAAATGGATCGGGTTGGGTATGAGTTAGTTGTGAGTCGAGTCAGGTATATATCATTAAATATAAGTCAAAACGGGTAAGACGAGTTAATATACCCAACCCAAATCCATCTCGATCCGCCTGTTTGACATCTTTATTTTTGCATTATCTTTATAGACATTTTTGTAGGAAGATGTTTTTATTTTTGGGTTAGATTTTTTTTAGGAAGAATTTATTTTTTGGTCGAATTTATAGGAAGATTGACTATGTGAGATTTTTGGGCCCGATCCCGCCAACTACAAGCTTCCACGTCGCTGGAGAAACTTTTGCGTTGATCGAAGGTTTAAGCCACCCAAAAGTAAGAAGCGACGTGGCCGATTCTGAACCAATGCCACCAATGGCGTCTGCGCTGTACAATTACTAAAGGATCCTTTTGCCTCCAAAGCTCGAGTCCACCGTGAGAATTTACGTCCCCGGGACATGCTATACAAATTTAGTCCTCTAAATACAAATTGATTTTTTTGGGGGAGAAATTGCCGAGTTAATTAAGTGCTCTTTTTTCTCCAATATATTCATTTAACATTATCACACACGAAATTAGCAAGAGCTCCGATGACTAAATCGGAACATGTTGCTCGATATAAAAGTGGAATAAAATAACATTTCGGTAGTTAGTACTCATTAAGTAGTCGATACAAAGTCTAATAGAACTCGAGATATGGGCACTACATCATGCGTAGGGCAACTCTGAAGTGTGTCAAAATCTGAACAGTTTGATCAATTCGAACTTCTATTGATGAATTTTTGTTGGCACAAGTCCATTCAATAGGTTTGCTTTTGTTTCATTTTAATTAGAGGTTTAGTGAAAAATAACTCTACTTGTGCATTTTTTTTTTCTCAATAATCTAATGGTACTGACAGAGTGATCCTGCTACCTAGAAGTTAATAAAACATTCTAGAAATTTTGTGAACCTGTGAAACTTATACCTTTAACCTGTGTAGGTGGCCCTTGATGTAGAGCATTTTGCATAAAAATGGCGGGAAAGAGTGACCTCTAGTTTCGGAGCTAAAAATATTCCAATGCCCAAACTAACTTTGCACAATTCTAAGGTTGACTTATGCACCAAGATACTTTTCTAAGCTAATTATCTATATGATGGAGTGGTATTTCTTGTGAAAAAAAAGAATAGAACTCCATTTATTTCGAGAAAAATTAGACAATTGAAAAATATTTTTCAAAAAATAATTATTTATGTTGCTTACAAATATGGATGAACAAGAAATATTTTTATTATTCACAAAAACGTGATAGTGAAAATATTTTTCAAATTATCTACTTTTTGTGAGACAACCGGTGCCTTAATAACTGAATATTATGTCCACTTGGGACGATGGAGCAGCAGGGGTGTTCCAGTAAATTTCGATCGCTTCCTCCTGCCTCGCTCTCCCGCCTCACGTTCCCTCACAAGTCGAGGCTCTCTTCCGATTCAGTTTTTATCCGTTGAGAATCTTCGTCCCACGCCACAAGAATGCGTCTCTTCTCTCCAGCTCCAACCTCAGCTTCTCACTCCAACTTCGCTCTCTACTCTTCGCCTCATACCAACCGCTCGAAGTTCTTCTTCAGGACTCCGACGACCAAGCCATGCCTTGCTTCTTCTCCTCCGGTTCCGTGCTCGACGAAGCAGCAGCCGCCCGCTGTCCTCGAGATCGCCGGCGCCGGCGCCGCCCCGAGGAACGAGCCGCCGCCGCAGCCTCCGGATAACACGATCGCGATCCGCCGGCCAGTGATGGATTCCCCCGGCGAGGACTCCGTCGACGGTGAGGCGGCTGGCGATGGCGATGGCGCCGGCGCCGGCGTCGAGAGCGATCCGAAATCTTCGGCGCTCGACGCGAGCCTGAGCAGTTCGCGGAGAAGATGCCGATATTCGAGCCGGAGAGGGTGGAGTCCGGCGCGCAGGAGAAGCCGCTCGCGGTGAATCTCGACCTGGCCTTGTACAGGGCTAAGGTGTTGGCGAGGAGCTACAAGTACGTCGAAGCGCAGGAGATACTCGAGAGGGTAAGTAAGGGACAATTTGTTATTCCTGTTGATAGTTGTTCTGGCTATTTGGTTTGATGTGTTTGGAGCGTGGTATTTGAAATCCTTAAAGTGGTTAATTGATCAATTACATACCCAGTTGGAAATCTGAAGTTACGCGACTCAATAACGACTGGATTGTCTTACGTATGCTACCACATCAGATCCTCTGCTCTTCAGGCTCTTCTCGTATATGCTATTAATTTGCCCTGATATGCTATTAATTTGCCCCTTTTCCATCCGTCACTTGTAAGAATTCAGGTTAAGCCGTGATAGGCTCTATTCTCTTAGGTTGAGCGAGGATGTTGATGTTGATTTTAAGTTTTGTTGTAGTGTATATCCTATTGGCCTGAAGATGGTCGAGCTTATGTGACATTAGGGAAGATATTGTGCAAGCAATCGAGAACGACCGAGGCAAGAGCAGTGTATGAGAAAGGTTGCCAAGCTACTCAGGCGAAAATCCTTATATATGGCAGGTTAGTGTCTCTGTCATGATTATAATGACGGTGAAATTTACGTTAATTCAGCGACATTAATATTATTTCCAATTTTGTGGTGGGACGACAACTAGGGGCGAATGTCAAAGATTCAAATCTTAAACGTAAATTCCATTGAAATGTGGAAGTTATAGTCTGCAAGAATTGTTTGATAGCCTAGGGGGAGTATTTGCTATTCTGAAGAAATCAGGATTTACTGGCATAATTTGGAGCTGTTATAGGTAACTGATATAAGAAGCAATATGAAACATCTTTTACCACATCCAAGAACTTTCAAATGCTCTTGTATTTCCTGCCTAAGGGTCCCCAATAGCCATAGCTTTAGGTTGCCATAGACGTGCCTCTTCCTTGTGATGCTAAATTTGTTTGATGAACTTCACTGGCCTATCTTGTTTCTCCTACTTGAATTCCATCTCTCTTCAAGCAGTGCTGGGCTGTATTGGAGAACAAGTTAGGGAATGTGAGGAGGGCGAGAGAGTTGTTTGATGCGGCTACAGTCGCTGACAAGAGACATATTGCTGCCTGGCATGGATGGGCAGTTTTGGAGCTTAAACAGGGAAATGTTAAGAAGGCAAGGCATTTGCTTGCTAAAGGTCTTAAAAACTGCGGTGGCAACGAGTATATATACCAAACACTGGCACGGTTGGAAGTGAGATCTAACCGGTACGAACAAGCCCGATATTTGTTCAAGCAGGCAACAAAATGTAATCCTAAAAGCTGTGCAAGTTGGCTTGTAAGTTTTTCTGCAGATCTTTACTACTTAGATGAGATTTCCTTTTCTCCTTTTTGGTCTAGTGTTGCTATCTTGGGTTTGATTATCAAGTTCATGTGACAGGCATGGGCACAGATGGAGATGCAACTTGAAAACAACTTAGCTGCTAGATTACTATTTGAGGTGACCTTTCTTCTCACTTGATCATGCAAGTGGTGTTTCAAAAATTTACTACAGATAGCGTAGTGCAAATAGACCGTGGTCTCTTTTATAATATCCTTCTTTTGAGATTATGTCATAATGATTTCCTTTCGTTATCTCTTCTTCTTTTGTTTTGTTAGAGAGCAGTCCAGGCAAGCCCCAAGAACAGGTTCACATGGCATGTTTGGGGACTTTTTGAAGCAAACATGGGGAACATCGAGAAGGCAAGAAAACTACTGAAAATTGGTCATACGCTTAATCCAAGGGATCCTGTTCTCCTTCAGTCTCTTGCTTTATTGGAGTATAAGCACTCGACTGCAAATCTTGCTCGGGTGTTGTTCAGGAGAGCATCTGAATTGGATCCAAAGCATCAAGCCGTTTGGATTGTAAGAAGTCTCTTCCATCATTTTGGACTTTTCTTCAGTGTAAAGTGCAATCTACTTCAACTCAATTGTCCCTGCAAAAATGTTTTAGCTTCCACTCATATTTTCTCTTCACTTAGCTCAACTCCTCTACAGACTAAAAAATAAAATAAAAATATATATCTGTAAACCATCATCAGTTTGACTCTATTCTTGGAACTCTGGCATTTTCAGGCATGGGGGTGGATGGAGTGGAAAGAAGGAAATATCTCCACCGCAAGGAAACTATACCAGAGAGCATTGTCAATTGATTCAACAACAGAAAGTGCTGCTCGATGTCTCCAGGTAAGTAGCTCTATATTCACAGGTGGAGCTCGCAATGAGGCTCTGCGAGTTTTATAGCTCAGTCTGTACTTATACGACACCCTGGTTATAAATTGCAGGCTTGGGAGTTTTGGAGCAGAGGATTGGTAACCTTTCAGCAGCAAGGCGATTATTTAGATCCTCCCTGAACATAAACTCCCAGAGTTATGTCACGTGGATGACATGGGCATCACTGGAAGAGGAGCAAGGAAATTCTGTTCGTGCTGAGGAGATTCGAAACTTGTACTTCCAGCAGGTGAGTACTTCCTTAACCTAACCAAACTGTTTTAATTTATCATGCCTAGACTTCTAGAATCGCTTAATCAATAACAGTTAAAGTTCTTACCCTCTTTAATTGCCTGCATGAGGAGTTTACCAGAAGTTTTAAGTACAGTACTGTGGTTCTGGGGTTCAGTTTAGTCCATTAGTGTCATAGACACATGACAAGAAATTCCTTGCATTTATGCTACAGCGGACTGAACTGGTTGACGATGCTTCTTGGGTCACAGGATTTTTGGATATCATTGACCCTGCACTTGACAGCATTAAGAGATTGTTAAATTTGGAGCAAAACTCATTCAAGGCAATTGATCCCTCAAAAAGTTTATCGGGGGTTAACGGAACTAGTCCTGATGAGGAGTCAGCTGGCATTTCTGATAGTCTTGATGGTAAGGAGATGGAAAGCGGGAGTGGGTTTGATTTGGATGCTTTTGTGAGGGAGAAGCTGTCTTTGGGACCCGCTCAGTTGGAATTCAGATGACCTCATCTAAAAGTTCTCGACAAGAGGGAAACAGATCCCCAAGAAGAATATGGAGATCTGCAGAAAAAACAGCGAAAGTGATGCCTCAATTGACAGCATAAAGGAAAAACAGAAGAAAACATACATGGTAGTTCATGTGGAACCATCAGTGGTTGATGAAGGAAAATCTCCACATCCAGACAACTTTTTCGAATGCCTGCCTAACAGCGATTCTCCACGATCAGAATTAAATTGGAAGCTCATGTAAGATGAAGAAAATCTGTAACATCTGCATATTTCCGGTCAACCTGGAGCATCTTTAGATCCAAGCCTTTTGACATGTGAGGAAGATAACATTGCTGAATCGAAGTTGTATCCTTCTTCTTGTTCCTTCTCCTCTCTACTAGACCTTGTAAGTTCATGATTTTGTATCAAAAGTTGTGTATAATACATTGAAACAGTACAAATGGAATTCTATGGATCTTAATCTCCTCAGCAGACCATCACTGAGATTTCATTTCCTTCTGCACAATATCACTGCTCTTTTGGCGTATATACTTCGCCCTTCAGCTGGTACACGACCCCTCTAAAGTTCTGGCCATTGTGTGAATATGCAATTTTCTTTTCCGGTGGTTCGTGTCTCTCTGGTTTGTTTGATGTCGGCTCTTGCAAGGAAATCCTTCAGCTTCAGTCTATTGTGTCGGTCTCTTGATAGCAAGATTCTCGAGCGGTCGTACAAAGCTAGAGACCCCAACAGAAGATGATAGAAATCTACTCCCTTGGGTCCGCTTTAGACGGGCATTTTCAATTTTTATGCTGGAACCGGGACATAAAACAAGAGAGCTCCATTCTTCCCGGTTGAGTGGATCTGACACGGTCAAATTCCTATGAAACATCAACCAGAAAGACAGTTCTTAGGACATACAGACAGAACTACATGGAAGTGGAACTATAATCAAAAGGAAGACAGAGACAAAACGCATGG